>CM060954.1:95312368-95477368 GCA_030765055.1 Mantis religiosa | reverse complement strand
ACGGCGTGTTTGTTGCACATTAAGCTAACAGAATATAATAAGATTGAATTTTAGTGCGAAAAATTATGACCGTAAAAACATTATGATCATTCTTTATCGAACAGCCCTCATACTTTTCTCGTTCAAAGATGGAATTTTAGTTCCCCATAAACAATTTTAAATTCTTTGAAGCAATCACAAATATTATGAATGTAGTCTTTTTACAACCAGCGGTAGATTCCACAGTGAACTATATATTTTCTTTTGCACACGATTTTTTACATCTTTGATGTATACACAAAATTATTTCTGTTATACTCTGATAGACAAATATACGTCTTACCCCTAATACTTTCAGAAACAGAAGAACAAAATCATTTTAAAATATTCAGAAACTTGCCATGGTTACACCGTTACCTATTTTATATTACTTCTTTATTTTATTATAAATACTAATATTTTGACTATTCCTAACAACATCAAGTATAAAAATAACTGTTAAAAACACAAAGAAAATCTTAACTATAGCATTCATCAGGCTCATGTGCAACATCTCTACACCAAGATGAGGATTTGGGGTAATAGGTTCTCTAAGAGTGTGTACATACAGCCACATATTGAAAGTACCATGGCTGGGGTGACCGTGATTCTGTAGTCGTTGCTCTTGGGAAAAAAACTGTTCAGTTGGAGAAACTTTTGGCCAATAGTGCTCATTGTGATCTACCAATATAATAATATATCAATCAGTTTGTTGTTTCTGTGATGACACAAATAGAAAAACTAAATCATAATAACAGTGCGTAAGTCACATTGCTACCAAACTTTAGTATGTACCCATTAGGAAGCTGTGCTTTGCAGCTGCACAGACTCTGAAGACCTCTGAAAATATGTATTTCACATCTAATATTTTTGCCTGAGTTTACTAACACAGAGTTATAAAGATATGTATTATCTATGAGCACGTGAGTATTCGTATACTTAACAACACTATTACAAGAACCATACATATTACGAGAACTGATCAACAAAATCTGAGACTGACTTTTTCCTGTAGCTTCGGTGTTAGTTTCGTATCTGTAACATAAATATTTCAAAAGAGCGGGTTTTTATGTATAATATCGGTAGGCGGCAGCACTCGTATTAGTAGGTTACTAGTAATGCTCTATTTTGGAGATCCTACATGCATTTCGCATTCCAGACAGTGGAAGTGACGCGAGAGGAGCAGTACAGCTCAATCAAATTCTGTTTTCGTTTAAACCATACAGCCACCGAAACTTACGAAAAGCAGAAGCAAGCGTACAGTGAAGATGCACTACCTCTTGCAACAGTGTTTAGGTGGCTCAAGGACTTCAAAGAAAGCCGACTTGTCAGTGTTAAGAAAGGTGGGCCTGGTGTTTCGTCTTCTGCTGTGACTGAAGTCAACATCAACACAGCTGCTGTGATTATCCGAGAGGATCGGCGTATACGTAACCTCAGTGAAGTATTGAGAATTTCATATGGCAGTGTGTGTACAATTATGCTCGACCATCTCCATATGACCGAGTTTGTGCTCTTTGAGTACCACGTCTGTTGAAAGGCTGTGCGAATGAAGACAATCCGTGAGGTGCTGTGTCTGTTTGCTGATGGAGTGGGTGCATTTTTAAATCGATTATCACCGGTGATGAGTCATGGGCATAATTATTATCCTGGAGGAAAAGAAGCCAGCACAGTGTGGAAAACACCAGATTCTGCAACACCATAAACGAGAAAAGTTGTTCCATCTGTAGGGAAAGTGATGGTAATCACATTTTTTTTTACTGTAATGGAATTATTTACCAGCATGCAGTTCCCCCCTCACACTACTGTTAATGCAGCATACTACACGTCAGTATTGGCTACACTGAGGAAGCACATTGCAAAGGACAACCAGAGCTTTCTCGGACTGGGTGGCGACTTCATCATGACAATGAACTTCCTCACGTCGCAAATCAAGTCATGCAGTTTCTGGCTCGATTCAACATTACCTGTGAACCGCATCCACCTTATAGCCCCGATCTTGCACCCTGTAAAATTTTTTCATTCCCATCACTAAAGGCAAAGCTTAGGGGTATTCGATTTGAGAACTCTGAAGCAGGGCTCAAGAAAAGTGAGGTGATTCTCAAGGACCTCACAAAGAATGGTCTGCAGCACGTGTTCAAGGACTGGCAGAGACACTATAAAAAGTGCATTGAAGTAGGAGGGGACTACTTTGAAAAAGATCATGTAAACATTGAATTACAGTAATAAAAATCTGTGAAAAAGAAATCAGTCTCAGTCTTTGTTGATCAGCTCTCGTACTTTTTAATAACTGCATGGAGATTACCTTATACAGTGCGATTGTTTTATGCCGAGGCCGGTGACTGGTGTACGGGTGCTCGGGCGCTGCAGTGTGAAAGAACCATGTATGCAGAGGGTCCGCAGGCACTTTTTCTTATTGTATGTAAGCACTTAAAAGAAAACTTATTGCCCATTTTAAAACTGCCCATTTATAAATTCATTTCATATTAATTGCAAAGATAATCACCCTCTGTGATCTTGATATCAAAATTATGTAGTAAAGGAGTTATCAGTTAAAGGGCTTCCATAAATAAACGTAAATAAAAACACATAAAACAAGAGTATAAAATATTCAGAGTCTGTGGTCCACAGGAATGGAGTCCGGGATATCTTAAATGCGAGCATCATGCTTGATGAGCAAATACTGTACATCAAAATATAAAACAAAAAACTTCCTCGTTTTTAACGAAACAGTTCTGGTGTTTGTTTCTGAAGCCCCTTCTTTAGTCAGATTGCAGGTTTTGACCTCGTCCTTTTTATTAATTGCTTGCTAAACGAAGGATTTCGTAGCCTTAATTTTGATCATTATTAAAAATAAAACGTAGTCGTACTAACTTCGACATTCACTTCCAGATTCTGTGGGTGATATGAAATGATTCTGGTCAAAGGAAAATTCTATAGCCCAGCCAAGAATCGAACCCCGCACATGTGTTGAAAACCAGACCTCTGACCACTTTCCCGTGGATAGTCAAAACTGAGTGTATCTCTAGAAGTTGCGTATTATTTATAAATGAAATCATTATAAATCAAAAATGGTATATCAGAACGAAACAGAAAATAAAACCTTTTTAATTGTTCCATTAAATTTCTGCTTACCTGGTAAGGATAATCATGAAAGTCTACTGTTTCTCCATCTGCTATACGGGTATTTTTACCTTGAACAGCTGCTGCAAAGATAAATATTACAATTTAAAATTTTGGCGACTATTGCCTGAATATGAATTCTTCTGAAATTATTTTGTGAGAATATCTCTAAACAGTTTCTTTAAAATAAATTTTCTGAGTTATATTTCATGTTACATATACACTACTAATTATCATTTGCTTTTTATAGCCTCTACAAACTATTCTTAAGCAAGACAAAGAGCTGATGTGACCTTAGATGTAAAAGTGCGTTACAAATCAAATTTAATCAAAAATTTTTGTAGAAATACTTCGTTACAAATGTCGTTGTAGGTACAGAGAAGAAATACAAGCGATAGTCAAATGTTTAAATGCATATTGAAATCTCTTCCCAATTTCGAAGGTACTGGAATGTCCAAAATGCAGTAGAAGAAATAGCTACATTTTCTTGCACAGATGTTAAGTTAAAAAGAAGGCAAAGGGAGATAGAGTGAATTTAAAAGAATAGAATATAATCTGAGCTTTATGAGTAATGTAAAAATTTAGGTTCAGTCCTGTTTCGATTCACGGTTGTTTATCAGATATGCACTTAACCAACAACTGACATATTGTGATTAACTGTTTCTCGTTCCTTCCTTGTCTCTACTAGTTCTCCTTCTTGTAGCACTAAGATAACTTAGTTGTCCTGCTTTTATTCTATTTTTCAAGATCTAAATAAAGACAGCACTGCCTCACTTCCGCAGCTATCGTAATAATATTCGCCCTGCTCTTTCATTAGCAACAAGAAATACCACCTGGTTTTGGCCATTGGGTCGTTACCGTTTCTGGAAGACTCTTGATGCAGATTTAGGACCCTTCCCTTCCAAATCATTATAGGAGTGGATCCGACAATCCGATTGTTGCTTTCTGACAATACAGTTATTTTGGAAATGAAACGAGCAATTATGCCACATAACTTACAAATAGTTACAACCTTTATTTTAAATGTTATTTTCTGAAAACCATAATTCAGAGCAATACCTGCCTATGGAATTTTTATTTATAAAATTCTTTAGACACTCATGTAAACAATACATTGTTTCACTACATATTTTACATCAAAGAAATGGAAAAGTAAAATTTTATACCATGTACAAAATCCTTGTAAAAGAACAAAGCAAAGCACTAGCTCCAAAAGGGCCCAGCAAGACAAGTGGCGTTAGAGATATATAAATTTATATGTATTTAACTTAGGTGGTGATATGTTTAGTACGTATTTTATTGTAAATGTCCTGGCGAAATACAATAGTTTATGTAGATTAGTGACTGAACTCTCTTGTCTTACAAGTACATATATTCGAATCTGGCCAGTTCCTTTAAGTCCATGCTTGGTCTTTAAAATTGCATTATACGTCTTTTAGTTCAGTTAGCATTAAAATCAACAATTACATAACCAGAGCCTTTAGCGACAGTTGCTTTCATAACTTAAAATAGACTATCTACGAAGTATTAGTTCTTTTAAATAATTACAAAGATTGTTATTGTTAAATCAATGTAGGTACTTTTGTATGTATTTCAGATAAAATTAAATAGATAAACATACAGTATCATGCACTTTAAGCACAATTAAATTTACTAACAACACCCATCCCCAGTACTACAAGTGGCTGCCCTGGATCAGATGCCTATCGAGGAGCAAACTGACTCTGGATCAGAGAGAGAGAGAGAGAGAGAGAGAGAGAGAGAGAGAGAGAGAGAGAGAGAGAGAGAGAGAGAGAGAGAGAGAGAGAGAGAGAGGCCAAGATGGATGATCAGCCGAAGCTTGGTATGAGAGTTAACAAGTAAATATGAAATAAGGGCGAAATGGGTGAAAGAAAAAGTGATACAGCTGTGGTAGAATGGATGGTAAGGGAAACCGAATAACTCGAAGGAAACCCACCTACTTCATCCACCATAGATCACTGGTACGGTTCCCTGAGTTTGAACCAAGACCACCTTGGTGAGAGGTACCCTCTCCTACATCGAGCCTCTCCTATATACAAAATAACCAAGCTGTAACAAAATCACTAGTATATAGCTAACAAACATAAATCACACCTGTGTCAGAATACCTACTCAGCAAAGCATAGCAACTGAAAAATCCAAGAGGAAAATCCCATCAGAAAAGCACCTTTTCCAGTATCAAATATTTAGCTACTAATCCATACAAGGAACTCATCAAATTCACGGATGTGTGCACTAAACCACCAGAATATCTCTCCCCGAGGCAGGTCAAGTTTGCCCGAAACCTGACACAGAAAAAGAACAACACAAAAATCCGGCACGCGATAACAGGTGGCCCAACTGATCCGTCTTTCACGTAAGCAGATATGTACTCATTCGTGAGTTAAACAGTTGCAGAACGCAAAGGGGCAATTCCAATTAAGCCCACGGGGTGATTTGAGCGAATTTTGTTCTGCTCCGAGGGACGAGAGGCAGTTGTTAGGCTTGAACTATTATGTGCATCCCGTGATAACAGACAGGAATAGTGTAAACAGCCGAAAAGCTCTTAGAATGTTTTCTGCTAATGTTGCACAATATTTTCGGAAGGATAAACTCACTTTTTAGATTGGTAAGTGACTGACGAAATTTTATTTGACTTTCAAATATTCACCCATAGCTAGTTTTACTTTATCTACCACCCACTTACTGCAAGTAGGAAAGTATTCTACTCCACCCAAAAATTCAATTCTGAGATTTCATTTGAAACTCCATGAAATTTACGTGGCCAAGAGAGGAAAACGAATAGTGACCTACCACTTTAGAAAAGTGTACTTGTCACGTTAAAGTACACTTAGGTTGCTCAATCATTCTAAATGAGATAAAGGGCGTTCTTTAACAAGTTCTATATTTTTTGTGCAGTAGGAATGTGTCTCTCTCCTGTGGTTTACCAATTATACAAATGGCAAGAATGATAGGATTTTACAGGCTGTTCACAGAAAATGCAAGATTTTATTTTTCATGCAATCATCTTATGCTTATCCTATTTTAAGTAAATTCGTTAGAGCCATTTTTGAGGTAAACTTTCTGCGCACCTAGCTGGAAACTAACACGGTACCAAGGGGGGTACCAGGATACCTCAAAGCAAAATGTATTGCTAAGACATAGTACATCTACATAAACAAAATTTATCATATACATACAGTAACACAGTAATTACCGAGCGAGATGGCTCAGGCTGTTTCGTCTGTGGCCCGCATTCGGGAGGCCCGGGTTCGATTCAGGTGGCCGACCTACCTGGCGCATGGGATTTTCGGGGTTTTCCCGGGTTGCTAGCCGAATGCTGGGTAGGTTAATTACATCCCCCGAATTTTCTGTCCCTCCATTTTCATCTCCATTATCATTTCATATCATCTCTCATCTGGTGGTCTCTTTCAGGGCAGAAGTGTCGGCGGGTGTCTCGGCGGTGCATGGCAGGACGATATGCTCTGAGGAAAACTACTTCCTCCACCGGTAGGTCGGTTGCCGGTCTCCGCTCCTCTGCTGGGACCATTTCGGAACCGCCAGCTAGGGACCCTTGGGGCTCGGATCACCTACCTGGGACCATTAGGGCTCGGCTGCTGGGCTCGTTGCCATCCCGCTGTGGGTGAGCGAGTTCGTTGTCCTGGGCTGTCGGGAAAAGTCTCTATCCAAGTAAACTGTAGGGATCCTGCCCTCTGTACTGGCGTGGCTCCTTGGGACGGCCGCCCTCCTTCTCCTTCACCTCATCCTTCCTCCCGGGGGTGCCCCCACTTGGGGGCATAGGAACATTGAGACCAGCATAATGATGTTATGAAAACATATATTTGCAAGTTGGTAACAAATTATATAATTTGTTTTTTTCAAATGTAGTGTCTATTGTTAATTACACACTGCATTTTGAATCAATGCAACTTTTGCGTACTTTAAGCGTTTTCATAACTGCATTTTCACTACACACAAAAGAAAGAATACAAAGTGGTTTTCTTTTAGCTTTCAATGTTCCCATAGTTACAAGGAGCTCTATGAACCGAACCTTTCTGGCGTATTTGTTGAGATCCACTTACGTTTATTAGAAGGACAAACTGCATTCTATAAATTATTAACTGCCTCTGTTTTTGAGTTGTATATTTTGAAACCTTCTCCACTATTTTAGATGTAGTCAACAACATAAAAGTTTCCATAATTGAAGACGCACTCCAGTGTATTGTGATACCAAAGATTTAGACAAAATATCATGTTTGGTTGTTTGTATGTTGATTACATATCATTCCACTTTTGTGGTGTATGTAGGTTTTTCCAGCATGCGAATTTCATCAATCTCGTCTTCGTAGTCCCTTCCTTCCATCACGTCTTCAGCCATATCCATTTCCTCCACATTATGTTCTATTTCTGAACACACAGTCTCCGTATCACTATCTCCCACCTCTGATTCTGCTTCTATTATTTGCATTGCTTCTTCAATATCTCGTTCATTACGTAAATCACATTTCTTCTCTAACTTAAGATTTTTGGAACGTTTGTTTCACAAACATGTGCTGTAGCAACACAACTGCAGGAAAATTATAACAAAACAATGCACATTCATTTCACATTTGTACCAACATATGTTTCTACAATTTGCACGTGTGTTTTCTCTCTTATCCGACAGTGTTCCGCAACGCTCCATGATGGATTCCAAAGGTTTACAATGGTGTTTTTGCTGTACCCAATGTGCATTTATACTTGGGTTTTCTTGTCACATGGAATCACAAATGAGGTACCAAAGAAACTCAATAATCATTTCAATTATTATTTAGTATACACAGGATGCCCCATAACAAGCAGGAAATTAGTATCAAGATACAGGAGAAAGCAGAAAATCGGGTAGTGTACAGAGACGAGATGTGCACCCAGATGTTTCAGTTATGGGTGATCACGAATGGACATGGCAACAAGACGGAGGAAGGCCCATACAGCAATGGATACTCTGACATCGATAAGAATCTGACTCCTGACTTCATCGAACTTAACAACTGGCCGTCTAAAAGTCCAGATCTCAACGTGACGGATTATTGCATTTGGGGTATACTGCTACAGAAGGTTCAAGAACACAGAAGAGACATCACAAACATTGATGACCTGAAAGCTGTGCTGACCGACGTCTGGAACAACGTTACACTTCAAACTATCCAGAATGTCACCCGAAATGGTTACAGCGTCTACGCCGCTGTGTGAAAGCCAGAGTGAATCATTTTGAGTACTTGTATTGATTATGAACATTCGAGTGACAGTGTCAGTAAAATATAAATGAAAATATGCCTTTCCAACTCATATTACAAAATCTAAAACAAATTTCCTGCCTTTTTGTGGGGCAAACTGTAGATAAATTTACTTATAAAATTGAACAAGAGCAGCATTTAGGGATGACAGTTCAACAATGTCTGACCTCAGTCTGACCATTATAAACTATTTAAAACAGCTAGAAATAATAAAACAGTCACCTTGGAGTCCCAAAGTACCCCACTTGCTATGCAGAAGGTTTAAAGATAACGAAAAAAGAATTCCACATAAAGTATTGTTTGGGGTGTGGGACTTTCTTAAAAGTCGTCATGGTGCATCCTTCAAAGAAGCTGAATTTAATGACTTTTTGCTGTTCACACACATGCGCTTTTTTATTAAGTGGAACAATTTCTTGTTGGAACACAATTCGATTTCTAATTAGTATAAAATTAAGAAGTAATAGGTAGGAAAAGAAAGTTGAAAGTTACCGCTATTTTGCTGAAAAATGAACTCAATCTCTACCGCTCATAAATATTCCAAATACAGAACTGTAATCATGAACTTACTTGTGAGGAAGGTGCAGGTTACAAAGATTATCCATAACCGCAGCTGAAAGGGCTCACGCATCATCATCCTGACTTTCATCGCGATCCACTGCATCAAGTGGATAAGATTATCTATCACTGACACCTTCCTCAGCTCTGTGCTTTATCTTATCTATAAATCCTCTAATTGTTATCGCTGATATAACACATGGAAACAATTTGCAACACCTGCCAAATCGTTATCTATTGCAAGCATTACTTTACAGTGATCGTGTATACTTTCAAGGAGTACAACTTGCAAATGCGAAAGGGAGAGTACGTTTACGAGGGCGGTCTGAAAAGTTCCCGACCTAATAAAGATACAAGATGATTTTTATTTCAACATATTCTCCTTGTAACTCTACACACTTCTACCAGCGATGCTGTCATCTCTGTAATCCCTCCAAATAGTACTCGGCGTTTTTCTCTGCAAAATAATTGTTCACGAAGGTGATTGCCCCTTCATTTGACGAAAATCCCTGTCCTCCGAGCTCAATTTTCAGATGAGGGAACAAAAAGAAGTCACTTGGGGCTAGATCTGGTGAGTAAGGCGGATGGTCAAGCAGTTCAAACCGTAATTGGTGAATTTTCGCCATTGCAACCGCTGAGGTATGAGACTGTCTGTTGTCTTGTCTTTTTCTGCAAATGTGGCTGTTTTTTCCGCAAGCTCTACTTTCAGCTAGTCAAGTAATGATGCGTAGTATGCTCCTGTAATGGCCTTTCCTTTTTGAAGATAATCGATTAAAATAACTCCACGACTATCCCAGAAAACAGTCGCCATCACTTTCCCAGCCGAAGAAAAGTTTATGCTTTTTTTTTTTTTTTTTTTTTTTTTTTTTTGAGCCGGTTCCCCCTTTGCAGTCCACTGTTTGGACTGTATTTTTGCTTCGAGCATATAATGGTGTTATCAAATTTCATCTACAGTAATTAATGGGCACCAAAACTCAGATTTATTGTGCCTAAACTGCGTCAACAGAGCGTTAGAAATGTTCATTCGAACAATTTTTTTGGTATAACGTGAGCAAACACGGCACCCAACGCGTGGACAGCTTTCTCATGTCTAAATGTTGATTTAATATCTGACAAACACGTTCTGTTGACATTTTCATAGCCTCTGTTATCTCTCTGGCTTTAATTCGGCGGTCGTCTAGCACCATTTGGTGAACTTTGGTGATGTTTTTTACGGTAGTTGCAGTTTTGGACGTCCCGAACGTTCATCGTCTCCCAAGCTCTTACGGCCACGTTTAAATTCAGCTGCTCAACATTTCACTGTGATAAATGATTGTGTAGAGTCCCCATACACAGGATCCAACTCAATTTTGTTTTGCGTAGGCGTATTGCCTTTCAAAACCAAATATTTAATGATAGCTCGATACTCGATTTTGTCCATTTTCATAAAAACACTCAAATCAAGTCCTCAAACGACTGTTACATAACAACTGAGCGACCAAAGTGGCTGAAACATTGGTGAGATGTACAACGAAATTCACTAGCTTTTATTTACGAGTGCTGCCATCTTCATGTTGAGGTCGGAAACTTTTCCGACCACCCTCCTACTCAGGTGAATGAAACCTTCTTTCAGCAAAGCTGCTTTAAGATTGCTCGATAGGTACCAACATTTGCACAAATAAAACTGATTTCTAACATTTCCTTAGAAATGTCCTCAAACAATGAATCAAAATCCAATTGTAGCTTCACCCTTTTGGCTATAAATGTCTAAATGCAACAAATGTATGCACAGTTCAGTGTATGGAATCGTTATAATGCGCAGTGGTTTATGTTGGTAAGGAAATACCAAACGGTCTCGTCCCCTGGTTCTAGCACTTCGCTTAGTCTTGAAAGATTTTCAATAATTTTCTTTAAATCATTGATTAATATCTTCTTACTATATTAACACGAAATATAAATGCTGTACACCTTTACACGTAGGAAAGGAAGGTTATCTACGTTACAGCAAAACCCGAGGAATTGACGTGATAAATGTAAAACACATACCTAATGGAAGCAGTTAAAGTCAATTAATTAACTAAGATAAATAATGCTTTATTCCATTGATAATTTGTGATTTGTATATACTTTCTTTTAATCGTGAGATAGTCAATTAAATCTCTCTCAAGTTTTGACACTTTTGTACATAAATAAAAAGTTCCAGTGAGATTACCATTTAGGTATATAAATTATGTTATAACTCCAAAGTAACTGTTGCTCTATGACAGAGAGATTAGGTCAATAGGTCGATGATATGCATCCCATAATGCAATATCGGTCACTGCTGAATTAGCTACTATAGCAAGATATTAAAATACCACCGCACGATAATAATCGGTAGCGCTGACATAACGAGGGTAAGCGCCGACCAGACTTGTTTAATATTAAGATGTAGGGATGATGATAAATATAAAGAGGAGCTGTGGTGAGGGCGGTATGCAGGAACAAACAAATGAATTTGTAGGTGTGGTCATATCAGGGCGAGGCCTGGCCGCTGGGTGTGGCCCTGACCCTGGGGCGAATAGGGGAGGGGGAGACTTATGGTTACGTGACTCAACCCCTTAACACGCACCAGGGAAACATAACATTCCCTCAAATTGAATTTTTCTCCTGACGAAATGTATCACCACTGGGGTGGATCGGATGTGCTCTTTCTTTTTAAAATACCTCCGTACATTCTTATATCGGGTGTAACAACATGACGCATAAAGGCAGCATTAACAACACTATACAGGATGTCAAGCAGGTACTAGGTATATGTTAATCCACTATCAGCAAAAATTAATTGTGTTTAGTAAGTCAACAATGGGCAGTAACAATAACACTGCAAGTTATTGATGCAAATTATGGTCCATTGACCCTATATTTGCTTGTAATGTTAGTCAAAATCTGCAAAACAGTTTCACAGCGTGATTCCTCTGTACTCGGTTGGCTATTTTGGTGCTGTTGTCCAGCAAGTGTATTGGAATGACTGACGAAACGTTTCGGCTAGGAGAAAATACTTACTGTGCCTTCTTGTTCTGTAGAAAGCTGTAAATTAAGCTAAATATATTTATTACTGATATACCAGGGGATACTAACAATGACTCGAAGTGGTTTATGAAAATGTAGTAACTCGTTTGAATTGCTTGCTCAACCCCACAGGCGTTCAAGAGGTCCCGATTTCGAATCTCGGTCTGGGTGAGTTACCTCGATAATGTTTTTCCGTAGGTTTCCCTTATACTGAAAGACGAATGTCGGGTAACTCTAAGCTCTATGGACACTGGGTCCATTTAAACATCATTTCACCCATTCCATTCACCGTCCGATACAACAACGTTGAAAATGGTTTTAATTATACCCGAAAGGAATCAACCTAAACAAAGAGAAGCAAATAAAAACAATATTTACAAATATAACAATTTCTAAATTAAAACTTCACTTATCTTATAAGTAATGATGAATGTTTTCTTGTAAATTGATCAGCATCGCGATTTTGTGAAAAATATCTCTCACATCATCGTCAACAACTTTGTTGTCAAGGTCACGTTCACCAAAGAGTACCATGTTTTAGCCAGTACTACCAAAATCTGTAAATGAAACAAATTTAAAAACAGAATCGACTGCCAGTATCGCATAATTCATTACGCGATGTTTATTTTTTAAAATAAATATTTTTTCCCAAACCGTCAAATCTATTGTTTTAATAATTTAACTTCTGGATTTATTTCATGGTTAAACGACCAAAAATGATCTGCTACGGCCGATTTATCAGTCTGTTTGTACTTAATGTTACGAAAATGTTCTTTCGCTCTGGTTTCCAAATTACGTTTTGTCTTTCCAATATAAACTTTATCACAATCGAAACAATTAAATTGATAAATACCGATTTTTTATGATTAGGAATTTTATCCTTTTTAGAGAAATGCAGTAAGAAGATGTTTATTAACTCAAGAATGGTAAGTAATTGGTTTTTAATTTATAATCGTCTTTTATTTTTAAGGTAGAAATATGATTAGCAGTTTTTTTATATTTAAATTTTTTATTTTTATCTATAAAGTCTTTATTAAAACCATAAATTAAAGTAGTATTAAAATATGTTTATATTCTTTATTCAGGGGTATATTTATTAATCTATAAATCAAATTATTGAAAACAGCAAATTTATGTGAAAAAGGGTTAAAACTTTTATTTTTTATCTAATTATCATATGAGATTTCGCGGGAGATTAGATATTGTTAGCAGATTCTGAAGTTAATTTACAAAGATTGGCGAAAATCCTGAATAAAATAATAAAAGAATACGATATGAAAATGTCATCCCAGAAAACCATATCGAAGACTATGTGTGGGGAAAAATATAAGACAAATAAAAATAGTAATATACAACAAAATAATAGAACGAATATCCACTTTTAATTGTTTGGGATGTCGGATGGATACGGAACGAATGAATGAAGATTTGGAAACGAACTTAGTAAAGTATAAGAAAACCAAATGGATGCATTAAGAAATATTTTGGAAGAAATATGAGAACATAAATAAAACAGAAACTGTATAATGTATTATCTAACCCAGCCTTAAAATATGGGAGTGAAACCTGGACTTGAGAAGTCAAGACAAAAGACGGTTAGGAGCAACACAAATGTACTTTATGTGCTATTTGGGAGGAAGACTAGAACAGATAAAATTACGAACCAGGATATTAGAACGCAGTTGGGAGTTAAAATATAGTTGATGAAATATGTAATAACTAAAAGCAATGGGAAGAACATGTGGCTAGCCTGTAGGTTACCTAAACTGGCAATGTACCAACTTAAGGGAACAAGATGCATAGGATGGCCAAGAAGACGATGGAGTGACCAACACAACTGATACAGAATTAGCCTCGGAACAGCTCATTGTCTTAAACCTTGGTAGGAAGGAAGCAAGGAAGAAAGGAAGGAAGAAGAACAAGAATGAGACTTCTTTCAAAGATCTTGATGTGTTTTAGGTGCTGGTTAGGTTTCCTTATATAAAGTCGTTTTAATTACACTGGTATCATTGTTTCCAATTTCCGTTTCTTACAATTAAACTTCACAAGTGCGCAAGTTTTCACAATTAATATAAGGTTAATGTGATAAAACAGAGGAGACATAACTATGTTATAAAATCTTTCCTTAAACATGACTGTATAGTTAATTTGCTTTAAGAATGCTGTTTACATTTCGAACGACACAGACTCACTTAGTGCTGTGTTAGAATCCCAAGTTGTCCGTGCTTTTATACAGGTATGTATGCTGTTAGGATTTTCTCCAATGTTAATTTTATTTGGAACTTTCAAGGATAGGCAAAGTAGGTAGGGGAAAGCAGTGCGGTATCGGCCGGCATGCAGTACCGGCCACTACTGTGATTTCCCTTTTCGCCTCCATGTGGCAGAATTCTCAGTAAGCAGTAGCAAGCTTGTGCATGCACGTGCGCTATAGCCTGATATGTTCTTCCTATCTTCAGTTCTTTGTCAGCTCAGAGTGCTTGATGGCGGTTAGTGTAGCTCTTGGCGCACGGAAGATATTCTGAGGTCTATAGCAACGCTATATTTGCGATGTCTGTAAACAGTGAGCTAAAAATTTGTGAACTGAGCAGAAATAGTAACAATAAGTTCCCATGCTCTTGTATTCTACTATTGTTCTATATGTGGCAGTGCAATGTATCACTGACAATCTATATTGTCACCCGAACATCGGAATTCCCGATAGAACCAGCAGCTGGCAGGTAGGGACCCGACGGGAAGCATTAAGCCACGCCTACCCACGCCTACGTGGTTGGAAAAACATCACTAGCCATCTCTTCCCCATTCCCTGACGTCTGCAACCTTCGGGATGATTCACTGAACTGCGAGACTTCCAGAAACAGCGATGTTCCTATAAAAAGGGGCTGCAGTTGGCGAGTCAGCTCAGTTCTTGGCGAGCAGCGTGAGGAGCGCCGTGCTAGTGAACGGACTGGAAGACTTTGTACGTGTATCAGAGGAATTGTACGTAGTTGTGAGTGTAGAGTGGACCCGTGACAGACGAACTGGCGAATTGTAATTGTGTGCGCTACGTAATTCTGTGTAATCGGCAAGTGTTCCAACTGTAATTCGGTGGAAATAAAGAACATTTTGAGTTTGTGCAATTTGACTTTTAATTTTACGAACCCACAAAGTCACAATATTGTAACAGAAAAGACAGTAACAGTGGCCGATACTGTAAGACACTTTCTACAAGTCTTATAATTCTAGCTTTTCTACTTTCGATGTAATAAAGTACTATAAATAAAAATCATTACATTATACTATCTATAGAACATGTCTTGAGGTAAGAGAATAATATAGAAATATTCCGATTAACCACCACAGTTACAGAGTAAAGTCAGAAAACTTAACCCAGCAGATACTGCATGACCTTCCCCTAATGAAGTTGGAGTATTTACAAAATCTCAGACAAGTTCATACATCCTGGTCTTCACGTTAGAGCTTAACGTTCTCAAAAATTGTTCAGGTATCATGTATTCCTTGTTATTTTAATGCAGTATTTGTGCTTAATTTATATTATTGTTCCTATCTATCGGATTAAGTACATTTTAAGCTCACTGAATCAATTTAGTTTGAAGTTACTGATTTTGTTTACAGATAAACTAACCTAAAATATTTGAACTATGAAAGGTAAGTTAATTCATGCTGCTAACCAAAATTTAGATTACACTATTAAAAGGATTAGGTAAATGAGCCCCTTTTGTACAGAATGGCAAATATAATTCCAAAGTACAAGGGTCAGGATGAAAGGAAAAAATTAAATAAGTCGTTTATGGTACGAAGGGCACTGTTTATGTTTCGAACCTAATGATTAAAATAAAGTAATTTCTGATTGAAAACTGCTTTAATGCTTTTCAAAATATTCTTCTTTATGATCAATACACTTTTACATTCGTTTGAACCTTTGTCAAAGAATTTATTCCGGTCTTCTTGAGGCACCTCCAATACATGGTTTTTCGAAAGCATTAATGGCTTCTTCTGCCAAAGAAAATCGTTGTCCACGCAATTTATTCTTGATTTTCCGGAACAAAAAGGTCTTGGGTGCCAAATCAGAACTGTATACCGTATGACCCATCAATTAGATTTTATGAACCTTCAAATACTCTGTTGGTAGACAAGATAAGTGTGCACTAGCATTGTTTTGATGAAGAACGATCCTATCGTTCTTTTTGGTTTCCCTTACTTCACTGAAGACTTCCGGTAAACAAATGGTTATATACCATTCGGCATTGATCGTTTTACGTCCTCTAAAAGCCCTGTTGACACATGGCCAGTTTTGCTCTAAAAGCAGGCGACCAGTTGCTTCAAAGTGCTTCTAGTGCGACACTTCTGCTACATTTGCTTCATTTGAAACGCCCATACAGTCGACTTCTGTTTACGTTCCGGCTTATACACATAGATCTGTAATTTGTCACCTGTTACAATCTTTTATATGTATTTTGGGAAACGGAAGTGTGAATAGGCCAGAGAATTACAGGGGGATAAGCTTACTATCAATAATTGGGAAAATGTATACGGGCAGACTAATGGATTGGGCGGAAAGAGAAAATAAAATATCAGAATTTCAAGCTGGATTTAGGAGAAAAAGACAAACTATAGATAATGTATTTATAATCAAGACGTTAATTGATAAATACTTGAGCAGGAAAAGGGGCAGATTGTATATGTTTTTTGTGGATTTTGAGAATGCGTTCGATACGATAAACAGGGAGGCTTTAAAATGCAAACTAAGAAGTAAAGGGATGAACGAGAAGTTTATAAACTAAATTGATAAAATTTATAGTGGGGTGAAATTCAGAATAAGATGTGGTTTGAATGTATTATCTGAAGAAGCCGAACAGAAGTTAGGCTTAAGACAGGGGTGCAAATTGAGTCCTATACTATTCAATTCATTTATAGACGACATAATAGAGAGGGTTAAGGAAAGCAATGCCCACTGCCCAATAATAATGAACAAAGAGATCCCTGGTTTATTGTATGCAGATGATTTAACGGTAGGAGCAATTTCCGTAATAGGTCTACAAAACTCAATTGAGGCAATCCATAGGTTTTGCGATGAATTGGGACTAAGAATAAACAGCAAAAAATAAAAAATAATGATATTAAAGAGGATCGATACTTAGGAAAGGAGAGGAATGGTTCATAGAAGACCAAAAGGTAGAAGTGGTAAACGAGTATGACTATTTAGGTGTGAGGATGTGTAGCAGTGGAGGATGGGCTGCACAAGGCAGAAAAGTGATAGCTAATGGCAGGGCGGCAATGTCAGGGGTAAGAATATGTAAACATAAACTGGAGATGTCAGTTAGATGGTTAGAAAGAATGTATGAAGCGGTCGTTGAAGCCAGAACAATGTATGCAGTGGAGGTATGGGGCACATCAGAGATAGGAACACAATTAGACCAGATGTATGGATAGTTTTGCAAAGAACTACTAGGACTGCCAAAATCGGCACCAAGAGATGTGGCATTACTAGAGCTAGGTAATAAAAAAGGAGGGGAATAATAATAGAGAGAATATTGAAATTCTGGTATAAGTGTATAAAAGGGCAGAAAGGGGAATTATTGAATCTGTGCATGAATCAACAGAAAAGCATTAAAATACAAATAGTTGGTGGTCGGAATTGGAAAGAATTATACTAAAGTTAGGCATGGGAGATCTATGGAGAGCAGAGGAGACAAATTATAACGGTTTTTGAAAGGAAGTGAGAACTAGACTACAATACATAGATAGGCAAGAGATATGGGAAAGTGTAGAAGAAAAGAAATCTTTGAAATTTTATAAACCATTAAAGACAGAATGGTTAGGGAAAAATATGTAGATCTATGTGGCAAAACTGGAAGAGAAGGCATAGCATGGATGAGGGTAGGAATATTATACTTAAAAGGGTTGAGAAGTAATGAGGTAGGAATATGTGAATTTTGCGGAGATGAAGAAATCACTGTTCATTTCCTGATAGAATGTAAGGAGCTCACAAATTACAGGAGAAAAATTGGGATAAGAAATGGGACAGTCTAAGTAAAGAGATATTGGCGGTACGCATGCTAACAGGGATGGGAGAAAAGAAAAATAGATGTATAGGAGATTTCTTATATATGATAAGGGAAAAGTAGATTAGGGCAAAAGAAGCGAAGGTCAAGAACAAATAACATCAAGCTGCTCAGGAAAACCAAAGGCTTATGGCCAGGGTACCTGAGTCAGTAAGTAAATCTTAAGGTCAGTAATTTCATGTATTTGTACAGGTGGTAATACATCATATTCTATGTTAAATTTTATTGTACTAAATTTGTATATATATATATATATATATATATATATATATATATATATATATATATATATATATATATATATATATATATGTCTTTTGAGGCACCACCATCGACACAAGCATCTTTTTGAGATCACGTCAAATTATGTGGGATCCAACGAGAGCAAACCTTTTTCACGGCTAAATAATCATTCAATACTTTATATATGCTGGTGGAGCTAATGCCTAGGTTGCCTCAGTCTCACAAGATGTCGAATGACAATCTTGAATTTATTAGTTTCTGCACAGCATCAATGTTTTCTGGCACAAAATCTAATTTTGGACGACTTTCTCGAAATTCATCGTTGAGCAAATGGTGGCCACGATTAAATTCGTTATACCAGCGTTTCACAGTGGCAAAGGACTGAACTTCGTCGCCAAATATGTAAGTTAGTTGATCGATGCGCTCTTATCTTGATAATTGACGTCGAACCTCGTAATAAATCATTGCACGAACATTTTCACGTTTTAATTCCATGTTTTTGTTGAGACACAATGGTTAAGTTATACGCTCTATTGACAAAATGTCTGACGTAGATGATGGTCAACAATGTCAAACTTTCATTGGAAACGTCAGATGGCACCTACAACTCAGGATTTCCAAGGCTCAAAACATAAAGGCAATTCATCCTTCCTGTGAAAAGAACAAAAAAAGGGCCAAAACATTAAACGAGCACTGCAGTCTTTCAGCAAAAGCAGTTACGTTTCACTTTTAAAAGTCATGTTGGGTAAAATAGACAGGAAACCGGATTGGATCAGGAATTAGGGAATCAGCTGATACTATCTACTGCACATGGAAGAGAGATTTTACGATTTTACACATAGAGGCTTAAGTCAAATGGCTTACTAAGCTGCAGACATAACAATCAACATCCGCTTAAGAAAATAGAGAAGCTGGAAGAGCTTGGATGAATATTTTCAAGCAATACCATGTTTTTCATTGACCTTTTAGGTTTTTCGGGGTCTTCTCGAGTCGCCAGGCGAATGCTGGCTAGGTTAATTACATCCTCCGAATTTCCTGTTCCTCCATTTCATCTCCATCATTATTTCACATCACCTTACATCTGGTGGTCATTTTCACGGTAGAAGTTTCGGCGGCTGTGTTGACGCTGGCAGGTTGACAAGCTCCTGGTAAATATCCTCGTCCTCCGAGGGAGGCCGGTTGTATGCCGGGGAGTTTCAAAAGGCGCATGCCCTCTGCACTGTCGTGACTCCTTTGGGTCCTCCACCCTCCATTTCCTCTCGTCTCATCCTCCCTCCTGGAGATGTCCCACTTGGAGCATAGGTACAAAAGATGAGTCTGGTCGGTGTACTGGATCTCCTCCGTAAAACCCTATCCTATACCATCTTTTACCAGTTATTCAAAAAGCATTTCATTTCACATAAAAATACCTTTAAAATATGGAATTTTAATTAAAATCGTTAGAGGCAGTGCCTCACAAAATACCTATAGAAGTGTCATTATTAGTATCTGACTGGTTTTTACCCATATGCAACTTGCAGGTGACTTTATTCATCATCTGTTAAGTCTAATATAGCGTCCTGTGAATCGTCTAACTCTTAATCGAGATTTATTTTCTATCTTTCTCTCTAACTTGATACCGTCCCTGTA
The DNA here is from genome assembly GCA_030765055.1 of Mantis religiosa. NCBI lineage: Eukaryota > Metazoa > Arthropoda > Insecta > Mantodea > Mantidae > Mantis > Mantis religiosa. The sequence continues at coordinate 95,457,435 of CM060954.1, read as the reverse complement.
AGGCGTAACATTACCATAATAGCAGCGAAAGTCATATTAAATGCATAATTAAGGGCGGATAGATATCACACTATGAATTAAGCTAAATTATAACAAATATAGCTGATAATGATCTATTATACAGGTGCAGAAACTAAACAGGCAATCCCAATACATATATTTTATTGCAAGTACGTGAACCCAGCGTGTAAAGGGAACCGGGAAAATGAGCACTTATCCTCACAGGAATGTTCCTTGCGTTGAGCCGAAAAAGGGGCATTATTCGAGTAGCGCCCAAGGCTAGACCCAAGCGACAACCCGTCGCCCGTCTTAGCTTTGATTTGCACATGATACGTGATGTAGAGAATAGACACCGAGATTTAACCTACGCTTTTGCGAGCATGATTCCGCATTAATTACCCAGACTGTGGGTAAGAGAAAGTTGCATAGAATACATGCCTGAGAAACTCATCATTGCGATGAAATTTAAGAGTATGGATGAAACACAGCCTATCAGGAACGAATAACGGGTCACATTACCCCTAAAGTGTCCAAAATTCGGCGTAAGGAAGGGGAAATTTGTGCAATAGCGACGTTTGATATTTGCTAGGAAAAACACTGTTTTGGCGAGTGAAAGGAGCAACACGTACTAAAAGTTCATCAATGTCCGTATACGCGAATAGACGGAGCAACACATGTTAGGTGGTTATCAAACACTCTGTGTTAGCGAGTGAGAGAAACAGCACACATTACAACATCATTAAGATTTTACCAAACTCTGTTGTTGAATAATCCTCCGGAAATACTCTATTGCGCAAAGTAATGCTCTCGACGTCCAGGAACGACAACGCGTACACGGCTTCATACATCACTCTGTGCGTCCTAGAAATTTACAAGTTAACTCGCGACTGTGATTCAAACTAGCCGTCTTGTCACGCGCACAGCAACGGGCAAATCCTAAATCTCGCGGATAATGTGCGAGTTACACCAACACAACTGTGACGAGTGGAGAGGGCGACTTGTATAAATAAACTTGCCATTGAACGGTCATGATGTCTTCTATGTGATAATACCCATACACTGTCAGGATGCACCCACTCCCTGGAACCCAAAAGAGAGAATCCATGCAGAACTACCCTTAGAAAAAAACCCGACCTGTTGTAAATCTCCCATCCGTAGCCTTCACCCGTCACATATCCTATCATATGAGGTGTTAAGTGCCGAGAGGAATCAACGAGGTACTTAACGGGCAAGTACCGCCTCAAACTCCAGATTTCCTTTTCTTCTTGTATTTTCTTCTTATATATATATATATATATATATATATATATATATATATATATATATATATATACATACATACATATGTTATATGCCGGAAACCTAGGAAAACGGAAAGTAAATTTCGGCACAGAGCTGTTTTCCAAGTAAAATTACACTCTAAGCAGGAAAACTGTCTAACGCGGAAACGGAAATACTTTTCTGAAACCGTTTGCACAAATAACCTGATTAAAACGGATTACTTTATGTGTAATGGGTTACAACGCACGTGTTATATAAAGTACAATAATTATGAAGGCAACTGCACTATGAATCATAAAGTCATAAACTGTAATCATTCGAGGAATAAAAAAAAGCCCGCGTGGTGACAGCATGTCTGCCTCACGTTCAAGAGGTCCCGAGTTCGAATCTCGGTCAGGGTGGGTTACCTGGATAAGGTTTTTTCCCGGGGTTTTCCCTTATCCTGAAAGACTAATTTCGGGTAACTCTGGGCTCATTTAAGCATCATTTCACCCACTTCATTCATCGTCCGATATGACTTAATGTTGGAGGACGTAAATTACAAAAAAAAAAAAAAAAAAAAAAAAAAAAAAAATCGAGGTAAAGGGAAAACAAACCATTAGCTCCCTCAGCTTTCTTCCAACACACGCGGTAAAAATATAACATTTTGTAGTGTGTTCATTCTCAGTTTCGTTCTCAGTTTCGTTTTTACAAGTGATCAGGTACGAGTGGAAGAAAACTGTGAACTTTGGTGGCTTTTAAAAACAGATTCTGTGTACACAAATGTTTAAAATGTGTTCTAAATATAATACTTTTATCACTGGAGGAAAACATTAAGGTTATTGAAGAACACGAAGAGAACAAACGTCCAGCTAAAGAATTAAAAGTGTTGTTTAAAGTGGGGGAAACTCAGATTTGTGAGATTTTGAAAAAATTAAAATTAAAGACTAGTGGTTAAAGGGAACAGCAAGGCATGTGAAACGGATCACAAAATCTACAGAGTTTGACAAGCTAAATCGTGCTATGTTCTAGTGGTTTGTTAGTGCTAGCGCTAAAGGAATTCCCATTTCTGGATCATTGCTACAGACTCAATTGGGTTACCGGTACTTTGAATTTTTATCATTAGGTCACGCACACATTCGCGCTCTCATTCATACTTCCAGATTCTGGGTAGACGCGGAATCATCTTGGTTGGAGAAAAATCCCCACCTCCATCCGGGAATCGAACCTGGGAAACCACGCATGGTAAGAAAATTAGACAATGGATGCCACGAGAGTTTCACACATCGCCATAACATTGTTCTGAATGTTGTCTATGGTGAAGAAAATCACGTTGATACGCAGACAGTTGCAGATTGGAAAGGGAAAATTGCAAACAAACAGAGAAACTAGATGATTACAATTATTGCATGTAAATTGATAGTGTATTATATAATGCATATCAGCCTCTTATTATTTACCCTTCATTCTATATTATTTCTTCACTGTAAATCTGTGCGACTATTTCGTAATATTTTTGTATTCAAACACAACCCTCTGTAAGACGGAAACCTGTGTAAACGGAAAATGAATGATCGCGTTGTTTTAGAAAGGTTTCATGGTATATAATAAAAGAACCGTAAAAGATAACAAAAGGAAAACTGGATGTTACAAAAAGGATAGAAAATGAATCTGTATTCAAGCTCGAAGGATACACAAACCTCAGCTTATTGCACATACACGGCGAGTCCAGTGTATGTATACTCTGTTCAGATGTCTTCTGGACAGCAATGTGTCATACATCGGCAGGCGCCAGAAAACATATATAAACACACGAAACTTCCAATCGCTCTATTTGTGTTTCGTAACTTACTGTACGTCAACTTACTAATATTTCCTTATTTAGGAAATAAGGATTTTGTAATTTTCATAGTTGTTTTCTTTTGTTTTTTGATTTTCTGTGTTTATTTCTGTTATTTTATTTCATTTTAGTTTTGTAGAGTAGTTTTCTGAGAGATTTGTATAATTATAACATTTGTAAAGATTTTATGGAAAAATAAAGAGAAAATTTGGATACATGCCCCGGTATAGTTGTCTAGGTGCCGGGGTAGAATATTCAGATTTTATTTATTTATTTATTTATTTATTTATTTATTTATTTATTTATTTATTTATTTATTTATTTATTTATTTATTTATTTATTTATTTATTTATTTATTTATTTATTTATTTATTTATTTATTTATTTATTTATTTATTTATTTATTTATTTATTTATTTATTTATTTATTTATTTATTTATTTATTTATTTATTTATTTATTTATTTATTTATTTATTTATTTATTTATTTATTTATTTATTTATTTATTTATTTATTTATTTATTTATTTATTTATTTATTTATTTATTTATTTATTTATTTATTTATTTATTTATTTATTTATTTATTTATTTATTTATTTATTTATTTATTTATTTATTTATTTATTTATTTATTTATTTATTTATTTATTTATTTATTTATTTATTTATTTATTTATTTATTTATTTATTTATTTATTTATTTATTTATTTATTTATTTATTTATTTATTTATTTATTTATTTATTTATTTATTTATTTATTTATTTATTTATTTATTTATTTATTTATTTATTTATTTATTTATTTATTTATTTATTTATTTATTTATTTATTTATTTATTTATTTATTTATTTATTTATTTATTTATTTATTTATTTATTTATTTATTTATTTATTTATTTATTTATTTATTTATTTATTTATTTATTTATTTATTTATTTATTTATTTATTTATTTATTTATTTATTTATTTATTTATTTATTTATTTATTTATTTATTTATTTATTTATTTATTTATTTATTTATTTATTTATTTATTTATTTATTTATTTATTTATTTATTTATTTATTTATTTATTTATTTATTTATTTATTTATTTATTTATTTATTTATTTATTTATTTATTTATTTATTTATTTATTTATTTATTTATTTATTTATTTATTTATTTATTTATTTATTTATTTATTTATTTATTTATTTATTTATTTATTTCACTCTTCCAACCGACTACATAAGACCTGATAAGAGACGGTCACAGCGCTGGTTACCTGAAGCTCAATACGCCTCAATATTCTTTCGAGTAATCAACAAGTGCTATCTACTGATAATACCATTTCTATTCTTTGAGAGAGACTTTTCCCTTATATTTCAAGACAAGTACCTATGGTTGAGTTATTTTATAGGCAAAATGTGTGCACACAATAAGAGTGCCGGAGTGAATGAAGTTTTGTACCTTTAACTTTTCAAATAACTTAACATTATTATCCATTTTTAGACAATAAGTTGAAATTTAAAAAATGCATATTTCACTTTGTTTTTAATTTATAATAAATAACTTCAGTGCGATGATTGTGAGCTTAATTCACAATAATCTGTTTTTCAGTGTTTTCTTCATATGACCATTACATGTAGTCCAACTTTGGATCAAACTTATAAAACCTTCCAAAGTGACATTGCTTTTGCAAAATTCAAATGAAATACTTTAATTACTTTTTTGATCATTAATATTTATTTCAAAGACAGTGCCTTGTACTATTACTGGTGTGGGAGTTTATGGAGTTTTGTTCAATATAACATGAGATATGAAGAAAAGACAGATGGTAGACCAACCCAAAGCACACACGACTGGACATTGAAGATCTGAATGTCAGACCTTTGGTCTCAAGCCAGATCAGGGCTAGGCCCTCTACTGGCAGCGGAGTCTTTACTAAGGAAGGATAATATGCGGCAGGAGATTAGGTTGGAGTTATATATAAGCCATCTGATGTGTTATTTTATGTGCCTAGAAGCAGCCTTGGGCATTTATAGCGCTCTCCAGGATCGATGTCGTACTCACCTAGACCGCGGATGAGGGAGTTGAAGTAGTGGGAGAGATTTTGATAGAAGGAACGGGAAAGGGTATGGATGTAGTCTGTTATTGTGGGGATACGTAGGTCACGTCGGATAACTAGATTGGAGATGTACCAAGGGGAGTCTGTGACAATTCGGAGGAATCGGGATTGTAGAATTTAAAGACGGTGTAGGTGAGACTTGGCTGCTACTCCCCATATTTCACTGGCGTATGTGGTGGCTGGTCGGAGTACTTGCTTATACAGGAGCACTTTTGTAGGCAGAGACATCATCGAGAGAGGGTATAGCATACCCATTCTTTTGCTAACTTTATTAGCCACATATATAATGTGGTTCTCCACATCAATTTGATGTCAAGTAGAACACCAAGATACTTAACGTAAGTTATCCAATGGACGTCCTCACCAGCTAGACGAATTGGTGGAAGATCCGCTATTCGTCGTCGAGAGAAGGTGATGGCCTGGCTCTTCTGTGGGTGGACGCGTAGGCGCCAACGATCGAACCAGGTGGTGAGGAGATCAGCATATTGTTGAATCCTGCGAGTACACAGGTTGAGCTCTGATGATGTGGAGGTGACAGCTGTATCGTGAGCAAAGAGATACAGCGAGCAGCGTGGATGGGGTGGAAGGGTGTTGACGTATAGAAGGAAGAGAGTGCGTGCCAGGACACTACCTTGGGGAACGCCAGCTCTAATGGGATGGGATGAGGATAAGATTCCGTCGTGAGAGACAGCAAAGGTTCTCTCAGTGAGGTACGAGTGAATGAGATGTATTAAGTAGGAAGGGGTTTGGTAGGTGATGAGACGGGAGAGTAAGCCTTCGTGCCATACGCTGTCGAATGCTCTGGTAATATCTAGGAGTAGTGCTGAAACGAACTGCTTCCTGTTAAAGGCTGTGTAAACTTCATCAACCAGAAGAAGTAGTTGTTGTTGAGTGGAATGTTGAGAGCGATAAGCCGAATTGCTCCGCTCTGACAATATTGTGTCGATTCAAGATAGTCCTTAGTTGGCTTAGAATAAGTTTTTCCATTAGTTTACTCAGTGTTGGAAGCAAACTGATGGGTCTGTAGCTCTCCGGGGACGTTCCATTTTCCCAGGTTTGCAGATAGCGATGATCTTTGCGTGCTTCCAGGCCTTTGGGAAGTAGCAAAGTTTGAGGATTGCATTAAAGAGAAAGGTTAATGCTTTCACCCAAGGGAATGGTAGAAACTTTAGCGCCGCGTTCGCTTTGTTGTCAAAGCCTGGCGACTTGAATGGCCTTAGACTGGTGATGTGGCACTGTACTTCAGCTACGGAGATGGAGGGAGATGGTACATCATCATGGGGTTGGGAAAGGTACGCCTGAACTTCCTGAGTGGCTGCGTGGATATGATCTACATCCGGGGTATCAGCGGCCGTAAAGGTCATTTCCAAGAAGGTTGCATGTAGTTCAGCTTTTTCCCTTGCAGACTGAGCGACTTCCTGTCCGTGGTGCAGCGGTTAATCTTTGCGAGGGATTTGAAGTAAGATTTGGACATGCTCCAAAAGGAGTTGTCCTCTACACGAAGAGAGGAGATCTTATTTTCCCAGCACTCGTTGCGAAATTCTTGGAGTTGAAGTTTGACCAACTCCTGAAGTCGGCGAAACTCACGACGATCTGCTGGGCAGCGACTATGTAAAAGCGCCGTCACATCCTGTTCTTTTGTTTAATCGTTTCACGGATAGCCTGAGGTAAAGGATCGATATTCAATCTGCTATATTTTGATTTTGGGGTAGAGTTCATGATAGCAGTAGTCAGTTGGGAGGTGAAAAGGTCAACCATGGTGTCTATCTCTTCTGGAGTTTGACATGGCTGCTATGGGGGCTGGATTTGTTCCAATCGTATCGAAAACTCCTTCCAATTGATCGTTCGTGGAAGGGGGAATCCTCGAGGAACTTTGTAGTTGCGCTTACCAGGAAAGGATAGGAGGATGGAATAATGATCTGGAGATAGAGCAGGAACTGTGAAGAGGGTAAGGTGCTGCCACACATTGCGGACCAGGGCGAGATCAAGCCAGTCAGGTGGTCTCCTGTCTCCATAGTGAATTGTAGGTTGGTTTGGAGCCCTAGCGGAGATAGCCCTAGACGCTACGAAGTTGTGGAGCGTGCGCCCACGGTGGTTGGTAATGGAGGAGTTCCAGTTAAAGTGCTTGGCATTGAAGTCTCCCGCAGCAATCGTGGCAACTGGGGAGCTGAAGAGATGATCCAATTCAGAAGGAAGTAGGGGGCGAGTTGGTGGCGCGTATACTGAGTACAAATACAGGGGATCATTGCTGGTGTCGACTTGGATGCCGGTGATCTTCAGACTACTGGTTGCAGGGATAAATATTTTATGGTGTTGAATGGCACGGTCAATGTATATGGCAGTACCTTCTCTGCCGTCGGCTCGATCAGTGCGATAGGAACATATTCCTGGGATGCCTCATTTTATATGAGGTGATAAATGGGTTTCCTGCGCCATTAAGATATTCACCTTCTGCATGGACAAAAAGTTGGAAACTTCCGCCAATTGTCTGCGGAGACCATTGGCCTTCCAGAAGCAGATCTTGAGTCCTGTAAATGTTGTGTATCGTTGGTCTCTAGTAGCCACTGGAAATGCAGAAGGTGAAGACTCTTTGAATAAGTACCATTTCTGGTGACGGTTGTGGAGATCTTGTGAGCAAAGTCTCCATCAGAGCAGCTGCAAATTCAATTTGCAAGTGCGGAGGAATGCGATCAGTTACCTCGCTGAAGGCTGCAATGTCGCAATCCTCTGTCGATTCGAATGATCGTTAGTAGATGACAATTGAGGTGGAGTGGCCGGTTTAGAGGATGCCGACCTTCTTGGTGGGAGCGGTTCAGGCATGGCCTGTTTGAGACGATGTTGAATAGTATTTGATAATTGTGGTTGAGGTGAACTGGGACGTGTAGAAACAGAAGATGAGATTGGTGGAGGTGTTGTACGGTGAGTAGTAGAGAGCTGACATTCTTGCGGTTGGGTAGAGGGTGACACAGAAGCGTTCTTGACGGCTGCTGCGTAGGATGGGAATTGCACTAGGGACCTAGCTGGGAGACCTGGGAAACGAGCGCCGTAAAAAGCCTTCTTAGGTAGCCCATGGGGGTTGGGTACATGGGGAGGAGCATGAACTGGAATCCTTCGGGCTCCCTTCTTGGTGTTTTCCAGTTCGTATCGTGCTTCCTACCAAACAGGGTATTTGGCGTATCGACATGAGTGTTCAGCTCGCAGTTAGCACAGCTGGGTTTAGTAATGGTGAGCTTGCTACAAGCATTGTGAAGATGGCCTGTTTGCCCACAGTGAGAACAAACAGATGGCAGTCTGCAGGCTTCCGTCCCATGGAAAAACTGCTGGCAGTTTAAACACTGTTGATGTCGGAAAGGCGGTTTGTATGCCTCGACGGTGACGGCAGCAGAGAACATCCTGTTCACCTTGTAGATTTTTTCGGCCTCGCTGGATTTCTCTAAAACTACTCTGAAGTGTGGACGAGGGCCTGAAGTGGGTCCGCCGATACTGCGGAGCCGATTGACACTGATTATGGGTAGTCCTCGACCAAGGAGTTCGTCCTTGACCTCATCCTCAGTGATATATTGAGGGAGATTTTTGATGGTTACCTGAAGCCGCTTTTCTTCATGCAGGAGAGTAGCGATAAACGGGATTTGATTATCCTCCAACCAGCGACGGACTTCACGATGTGCTGTGGGATCTTCAGGTAGGATGGCAACTGTGTTGCGCATATTACAGAGAGTAATAGTTTTGTCATACCCAGCGAAGGTGTGCAGTTTTCTGGCGTCTTCTGGCTGACGAAGGAAGATGGGAGGGGGTTTCGCCACCCTGGGGATAGGGATGTCTGATGGAGTAGAGTCAGCGTTCGTAACTGAAGTGGGCAAGGTCTTTGTACCACTGCGGGGACGTTTAACTGGAGCGGTACTAGGACGGGCTTCTACGACTGAGGAGAAGGCTGCAGTTGCAAGGGGAGAGAATTTATTTGACCTAGGTGTGTGCTCAGTGATGTCGTTGCATTGAGGTGGTTGTGGGGACCTGTTGTTTCAGATGTTGAATGTTCGTGCTTGGTGAGGTACGTAGTGATGACCTCCATACCAGCACGGTACAGAACCATTTTATGAAATTCTTCTGAGGCAAACTGGGAGTTGTTACCCTCAGAGCCCGCTGCGAGGAGTTGAGAGATATGTTGCTCAGCGAACTGAACATACTGCAACCGGGCTACCATCTCCAATTGAAGAATGGTTATATGATCAGGATGCAGGGGAAACTTTGGATCAACTATAAGTGCCCTATCCATGAAACAGCTGCTATTCCCACCGTTGATGTAGTAGGACAGAGCTGCCGTGCGAACATCTTCGTCTGAAGGGGAGGTTGTTGTGAAGTCCATGTTACATGAGGACATGATGTACGAAAGAGAACACAAAACTGGCAGTAAATACCGCCCAATAATTTGGCCCAATACAATATCCTACTGTAGGGATGTATGCGCGCACGCTGGCCCTTCCTGCACAACGGCACACCAATCACACTTTACACGATTTTTTAAGTAATAGAGAATCCTAAAGTTTCACTTATATTCACTAAAAATACGGCAGTGAGCCAACAAAGGTCATTTGCACAAAATAACACTAATTTGCGTGAATAACACAGTCAAATGCGCAAAATCGATTAAATATTGTTGACCACGCACTATTACACTGAAATTATACAAAACTGGCAATGCCATTCGATGCAAATCGATAATTCGGTAACAACATTTGCAAAATAGTCTATTGAAAAAAGCCGAAATTTAGACGTCTTCTCTATGCTTCTAATTTCTCATCGTAGATGGTAGCACATCTTCAAGAGTATGTTGTGCCACCTACTGTATATTTTGTACACTAAAAGAGGTAACAGGTGCAGCAATTGTAGCAAACGTCAACATTTCTCACATCATGTTGGTCAACCTGAGCAAAGTGTAGTGAATTGTGTGGTGTATGGTTTCTGTGTTTGGACGTTTGAAAGTCTGCTGTATTTAGCAGTGAAATGAAAATGTTTCCACTAAGCTCACAAAAGAAGTTTTGGACATTTCGTGATGAAAATGATCTCAATCGTTTAAGACAAGAAGCTAATAGAAAGTTCATAGTGAAACATGGAGCAAACATGACTGTAGGTATTTCGTAACCTCTAGTGAGGCAGTTTGTTTTTGGCATTATGATGTTGAAATTAAATATTGAGTACTGTACACTAGTTTGAGCTACTGGCAGGAATTTAACCCGCGTGTATATTAATGTTACCTGCTTAATTAGGAGAAAGGGGCTGCTTTCATGATGTAAAATAGAATTATACGATTTCAGAATTTAAAGAGTTTCACACGTAATGCATTTTCCTTCAACGCATCCAGTTACGACTTCTCTGTTATAGCAGCATGATTGAAATGCTGTCCACACATTAGAAAATTGAGCAGGAGAGCTAAGACATATAGTAGCGGAAGTCCTCCAGTAATTTTAGCGTGCTGTCATGCACATTGCATAGAAATTTGAATATCTATCCTTTCGTATAATTGTCCAGATAAGTGTATACATTTGGATAACTCTGTTCTAGTTCACGTCTTATTTATGGATAGATATTAATTGATGGTTATGATATACATGCAGCCTGTTTTATTTTCAATATTTAAGTTTAGCAAACAGTTAATAGCTGTACTCTTCGCAGATTATACTAGTCAAAATGTCAGCACTAAAGTGATTCTGTTAGTAAAGGTTCTAACAACTCAACATTTGGTTTGAAGCTAATAAGCTATCATTACATTAAGATAAAACAAACTTTGTTCAGTTCAAAATGAAGTATGCCCAAGAATTTCACCATATTGGGCTCAGAAAACAGATACAAGTCCAGCTATGAAAACAACTCCATTAAATATTTGCATGCCACAACCAGGAATAGTGTCAGCTGGCATATGGCACTTGCAGATGGCCTTATTACCATTTTGTATGTAATGATGAAAGCTTATCTGAAAAATAATCCAACCTGACTTAGCTGGATTTTTGCATGAAACACTCGTTTAAAACGTAAATTAGTATTGCAAGTTTGGAAAGTGCTGAACAGTTACTCAGATCACATTATAAAGGTAAGAGTAATGACTTTTCCATCATATAGTTACTTTTGAGCCAGTCGTTGCAAGGCTCTGCATGCTTTGCTGTAAGAAATTAAAAGTGTTGCTTAACCATTTAAGAATTCCATATTTAGCTTCAATAGTCTTCTGGGTTAATTTGTCACACAGCAGTCAAGTACATCTATTACAAAGAAAGATTATACTCATTATTTGTTGTGTTGGGGCTAGTAGTTCCTGTGGATTGTTATTTAAAATCCAAAAAATTATTACTCTTAGCACTGCAGTACAAACCAAAAGGATGTCATTCAAGAAGACAACCAAATGGGAATGTGTATTTACTCAGAACAGGTTTAATAGCGTAATCTTGAAGTGGAAGAAGAAGAGGAAGAACATAATTGCTCTTATTAATTTTTAGATGTGTCGTATTTATTACACATCTGCTTCACTTTCGTACCTATTTTGAGGACATGTTTCGCAAATCATCGTTTGCATCTTCGGCTCTTATGCAACTAAAGCTTGATCCAGTGGTGTGGGTAATTCTGGGGTTGCTGCTGCCATCTGTTGATTTAGGAGTGTAAGTTGTAAATAATATAAACACTCCTACTTACCTTCTGGCAAAATGGCTGTCCAAAAAATTTCAGTCCTTTCCACAATTCCATACTCTGAGCATAAAAAACTCTTTAGACCTGGTAGAAAAAATTCAAAATCTTAAACTAAAACCTCATGACACTTTAGTATCCTTTGATGTCCGCTCCCTCTTCCCTAGCATTCCATTAGACAAGCTTTTGATTCAACTGAAAAAAATGGCTAAATTCTATAAACCTAGATGCCAATGCAATAGAAGAATGTTTGGCAATGACTGAAATATGTATACATCAAAATTATTTTGTCTTCGATGAAAAATATTATAAACAAATTTCAGGACTAGCTATGGGAAGCCCGCTATCACCATTTTTGGCCAATCTATACATGAGCTTTTTCGAAACACATATAACTAAAGCCTTCCCTCATATGTTTAAAACATGGTACAGATACGTAGACAACATCTTTGCAATAGTGCCCTACAAACTAATAGATGATGCTTTGAAACTACTCAACCTGCAAGAACCCAGCATACAATTCACAGTGGAAACTGAAGAGGACTGTACTCTACCTTTTTTAGACCTTAAAATCAAAAAAAGTAATGAAAAACTAGAAGTTGGTATCCATAGAAAAGCAACACACACAGATAATTACATCAAAGCAAATAGTTTCAACCCAATTCCACACAAACATGCAACCATCAACAGTCTCACACACAGATTAGTAAATCTACCTCTCAGCCAGCAAGAATATCAAACCGAATACCATCAAATCTTAAAAACTGCAATTAAAAATGGATATGGAAAAAACCTTGTAGATAAAAAACTAAAATCATTCAAACTTCAAAAGAGATTAAAGCAGATCACAGCTCTCACACCAATAAAACAAGAAATTAGATTTGCTAAATTTACTTACCACCCCTGGGCCACAAAAAAAGTTCCAAAAAATATTCAAGAAATACAATATAACATTGGCACCAAAAAACAATTGCAACATTAAAAACCTACTTCACAGTAATAATACTGATAGATAAAACCAGAGGAAAAGTCAGGCATTTACAAGATTAAGTGTAAAGACTGTGAAAAAAGTTACATAGGGAGGACAAAAAGAAACATAGGCACTAGAAAGAAAGAACACTTCAGGCACTTAAGATACAAAAATATTGATAAGTCCGCAATAGCAGCTCATTTCTGGTCTGAAAATCGTGAAATTGAAGATAGCACAGATTTACTAAAATACATACAAAAACATAGTGAACTCGTCATATGGGAGAGGATATACATAGAAAAACATAAAAACCAACTATGAACTTTGAAATCCCGCCAGAAGAGAATCCCACATTTAAGTTCATCACTAAATCAACAGATGGCAGCAGCAACCCCAGCATTACCGACACCACTGGATCAAGCTTTAGTCTCATAAGAGCCGAAGATGCAAACGATGATTTGCGAAACATGTCCTCAAAATAGGTACAAAAGTTAAGCAGATATGTAATAAATACGACTCTTCTAAAAATTAATAATTTTTCGCTTCACTGTGGTGTTCCAATACAGTTAAATTTCTATATAATTGCTCTTGTTGATGAATAGATAGAACTATTTTACAGAATGAATGAATGTGTAGTGTTTAACGCCCGCTTTTACTACATACGGCACCGCAGGCGGTGACACTGATGATACATGAGATGAAGATGGAGCACTGGTGGAATGAGATGGCGGGGGAAACCGGAGGTCCCGGAGAAAACCCGCCTCAGCGCTGTGTTGTCCACTACAAATCTCATTTTGCGGTCGCCTGGGATTGAACCCGGGCCACCTTGGTGAGAGCCAAGCGGTCTAACAACTGAGCCACAGCGCTGCCTATTTTACAGAATAACTGCAGTATGACCACAATACAAGACATGCAGGCAATTCACATAGACCAGCTAAATCTGTTCAAAGGAGTTTTATTATTCTGCAATAAAATTCCCATCTTACCTGAACCTATTAGGCAATCCTAATGAACATAAAATCTTTAAGAAAGATTTCAAATCATTTTCATATTGGAGGAATGGTTTGTAAATCTTAGTATGTGAAGGAGATGATTACAATAATGGTGGTTTAAACTTATTCATTACTGTCGCTCTGCTGTAATTCATATTGAGAAGCTTACTTTTAAAATAATGGTAGTTTATAACTTTCTCTTATATAATACATCATGAGGGCAACCCCTCCACAAAAAGAAAATTAAATTTTGGTGATGGGTAGGTAGTTTTGGCTATGTTGCATATTTCATAACTGTATGACATGTTCAAGGTCCCTGAGCATTGCTCACAAAGGGACCAAATAAACAACCATAAACTATCAAATAAATATTAAATAAATTGCAGGAAGAGCAACGTGAACATGTGTTTCTCAGTGCATCAGAAGAACGGTTACTATTAAAGCAATATGAACTGCAATTAAGGGACTTTTGTCGGAGGTTCAACCCTCCAATGCCTCGGCCTGTAATTGGCACTGCATTCCATTACTTCAAGAGATTTTATCTGCGTAACTCTGTAATGGATTTTCATCCAAAGGAAATATTGTAAGTAAATCAGTACCTATTTAATTCTTAAAAATGGTTAATTATTTAAAAGTTTAATCATAGAGCTGAAATACTTTGCACAGTTCTAGTACATTCATATTTCATTTATATAAACTAATTTTCCCCCAGCATGAAAAAAATGGTAATTACATGTTTAACCCTTTTCCTAATTTGTTTCTGTTGGCCTTTTAATAATATTTCTCTTTTCAGTTTCTTATCCCTCTGTGATTGTTATACAACACACAAGATCTTGTTTTATATCAGGGATTGCCAAATGCTTCATAACAGGAGCCACATTGAGTATCAGAAGAATTGGGGTGAAGTCAGATAAGTTTAAGTGGAGAACAATAATCTTGCAGTCATGGTGCACATAGATCAGTTTAGATTTTTAAAATATACACTTACATATTAATAACTGATGCAGTTAACTTTCCTTTCTCTGTAGCATTGGCAGTGTCTGCCTGACATTCAAGAAGTCCTGTATTTTAATCTTGGTCAGGAGAAACTTTCTGGATAAGGCTTTTTCCAGGGTTTGTCCTTATCTTGAAAGATGAATGTTGTGTAACTCCAAGCTTATGGATCCTGGGCTAATTTGAGCACCATTTCACCCATTTGATTCATCATCTGATATGAGTATGATTTATGTTGGAGAATGTTTATTTTTAAAAAGTAAACACTTAACAAATTTCACTTAAAAAATACACTTAACAAGTTGTTTTACTCATAGTCTCTTGAGAGTTATACTATTTTTAAAGTGGTTTAACTGATATACTTCTTAGTATCCTATTCTATATTAGGCATTGAAGCATTGCTTAATTGTTGCTAGAGGTCTCTATCTTGCTTAAGGTTAATCTATGTGCAACACTGACCACTAGCTTTATTTTTCAAATGAAGCTGTTTTAAATAGTTTTAGACCTGAAAAGGTCATCCGTCACCCTCCATTGGGATTGAAGGCACAGAGGCTAGTATGTTATCTCTAATTCAGTAAAACATAATGTAATCTAAAGGAATTTATATGTCTTAATACAATCCTAGTACGGAATAGCCTATTTGTTATTGAACTGAGAGCTACACTTTAACAAGAGTCCTCTGCCCTTATGGGTCAAAACAGTCTATCATCATTTTTGTAATATTTCCTAAAGTATATTAATAGCAGTTCATACTCAGTAAAAATAAAACTAATTTTTATGCGCTATAATTGCATACATTTATGATTCTAATTTTGTGCTGTCTAATACCAAAACAGGTCGAAAATGTTCTCAGTTTGAGCCCAACTATGGTTAGGTTTGACATATTTCATCTTTTGAAATATCTATCCAAATATTGATGCAAACACTTAAATGAGTCCTTGTGCAGATTCAAATTGACAGAGACTTCATTTCCTGATATTTGTCCTTTAAAGGGCATTATATTTATATAAAATAAAAATCTGAGCATTTAAAATTAAACATTCAAAATTGATGAATAAATGAATCTAACCAGCTTCTACATATTTTAGACCAGGTTCAGTGCCACATGGTAGTTTTGCACACTTGCTCAATATTTCAAGGTATGATAAAAAATAACAGGAATTTCCTTTCTTCTTAAAACATATTTTTTTATCCATCAACATTAACTTTGTCTCCTTCAAATTATACCCCTCAAATATAGTACACTTGGACCAGCACTCTTTCCAATCTTGGAAGAACTTCTGGATTTCATTTTTCGTTATGGTGTTCAACTCTAACATTCTGTTTTTATCTCATCAATGGTGGCAAAACAACATCCTTTTTGGGTTCTCTTTAGCTGCAGGCACACAAAAAAGTTCTGAGGGGCTGTGTCCAATGAATACTACAGCTGAGGCAACATAACGGTTTTTTTGTTTTTTTTGCCAAGAAAAATCACAACAAACATTGTGATGTAAGCAGGAGCATTATCGTATGCAATTTCCATGACTATTTTGCTACAGTTCATTTCAACCTCTCTGATGGTGATTCAGCAATTTTCCAGGACCATTTTCTTTACTTCTTCCACATTAGTGTGTGAGGGCAACCAGAGTGGTCATTGTTTTCAATGTTTTCTCAACTCTCTTTGAAATGTTTATATCATTTGTAAACTTTTATATTACTCAAAGATTTATCAACCATCACAGTCAACATTTCATATGTGATGCTGCACTTAATTCTATTTATCAAACAAAATGTAATATAAATTAAGTGAAAGTTTTCTGTGCACCCATTAATATGTATAACTTAGTTGACTGTCAGCAATAAACTAAATATTCAAAACTGCTAAAAATTCAAACATACAACAGGGACATGTATACCAACAGGATAAAATATTTAATGTACAAAACCTTTGAAATGAAAATTTCCTGTAATTTTTTTATTACACTTCATATGCCCTACCCCAACATAGCCCTAAATATGGAGGGATTTAATACAGAATATAAATACATTATTAACAGTGCTTTTTATTAATAGTTTTAATTAAGATTTTATACACAATGATCAGTGGCAGCCCATGTTGTCTATACCTAGGGGGCTGTACTGATTATTGAAATTTTACCTTACCTTAATTATTTGAAGATGAACTGCATATGGCGATCTTTCTTTGTAACAAACTTATTAACCACTCTCTCATTGAACTTTGGAATGTTTTGTATCATTTCTTTTTCTATAGACAACATAGCAAGCGCAGTTAATCTATCTTCTCCAATAGTGTTCATAAGGAATGTTTTAATTCTTTTCATTGTGGAGAAACAGCGCTCAGATTCATTTGTTGTTAGAGGCAGAGTAATAGTTATTTTCAAAAGTTTTAACACTTCAGAAAAAGTGGAAGAAAGATTATTAGCTCTAATATATTGAAGTAATTTTACAGCACCACCAATATTTCTGAATTCTTCTCTTGAATACATGACTGAAAGTTGTGCATGTAGTTTGTCATCAAACACTAGGAACATGTTTATGCATTCACTGAACGCATTTTCTGGAAATATTGAATTAAATTGCTCAAATTGTGAATCTTGTTGTAGGAAAGACACAGAAAGATGTTTTGTGAACTTGACACGGAGATTCAATTGTGACAGTATAACATCACATACTTCCTTGGCTGCTGCTGCTCTGGTCTGTATGTTTGAAACAATTTTTTTTTTTTTTGTATGTTGGTTTTCTGCTACCAAATCACATGACTCCACCGTATTTCTTACTTTTATAATTTCAGCAGCGAAAGTAGCCATGTACACTGTAACTTTGGCAGTATCTATGTGGCGATTTTGTAGTTGATTGTACAGTATTTCTACATGAGGCATAACTAAATGGAAAAAATTAATCCAGAAACAAAACTCATTATTTTCACGATACCCCAATAAAGCACTTGCCTCATTTATTGTCGCACTGCTTGAGGTCTCTGATTCTGACAAAATTTGAAAACACACTTTCAATGCCTCCTTCTTTTCGTAAACAACATTTACAGTCATGGATTTGTAGTTCCACCTCGTTGATCCATCACTGGGTATTCTCTTATTAACACATGAATCTAACACTGAAGATCTGTGTGGAGAGCGGGAAAAGAAGGCGGGTATAGCACAAAGATTTGAAAAAAAAAAAATAATCCCAGCTTTTGTATTTTGCCTGCAGCTCTCTCCATTATCACATTTAGTTGATGAGCTAAGCAATGCACAAAGTGAGCATTGGGGTTGTTGCATGATGTGTGTTGAGTTGCCCCTCGGTTCGGCTCCTTGGGTCGTCAGCCTCACCAGTGATAATTTGAAAATCGATGTCCTCGGCTGCTCTCGGAGTTACCCTAACATTCATGAACATAGGATCTGTGGCAAGGATCTCTTGATTCAGGGCGTTTTGGGTGGATCAATTAGGTTACTTGGAAAGAAACACAGGTTAATTCTCTTATGATCGGTTGTATTTCAATTACTCTCGAAATACATGTTAATTAGGTGAACTCTGAATGGTAGGCTTTGTGCTGGCGTAGTTGTCTTCCCATGTCTATAACACAACTCATCAGATGGGCACCCAGCTTCTAACTACCTTTAATTGAACGCGATTTCTTTAGTTTACTCGTCCGTTCAGTTTAGCCGACAGTAGCCAAAATAACCTTAATGAACGCGATTTCTGTCCGGGTGCAGTTGCACGATGGTCTTGCTCGACCCTCAGCTACTGACTGAACTTTAATGAACGCAATTTCTGTCCTCGTGCTGTCGCATGATGGCTCAGCTCGGCTGTCAGCCACCGACTGAACTTTAGATATGTATTTGTTCCCAGATAGGTCATATGACACTTCGCTTCCCCCTTCAGTTCATTATTTTTAATTAGTTGGTCGGTAGAACACATATGGAGTCCCAGTTACGAGAACCTCACTCTAGACCACCTGCAATGTCCCCTTCCTGTCAAAACTATGCTTGAAAATAAACACCGGTTGTGACCCTTAAAATTTATGGTTGCTGTCTGCTTTCCTAGGGGAGAAAAAATCCCACCGATTCAGAGCCTGTAACAAACTTGACACTGCACACAAGATATTTGTTTCAATACATGTATATATTCCTATAACATTCAATTAATCTTCTATATATTCCTTTCTAACTCAAGGAAGATAGTACCGTTTCAGGGTACATATCTCTAACTTTAGCTTGCACTCCATTGATAGCGCCACTCATTACCGTTGCACCATCAAAACTTTGGCCTATAAGCTTCTTTTTAGTTTATATTAATATATTGCCAAGCTCAGAAATTACAACTTCAGAAATTGCATCAGAATTTTGCCCATTCAGAATCGCTAGGGAAGATGAAGATTAATGGTAAAAAGAAAATTGTGAAAAGAATTTTATTTGAATAAAAATATTTTGTTTGAAGCTAATCTACTAGGGGTATTCAAAAATGATTGGCACTACAACTGTTTTTTGTTTACAGGAACCATTTATTGAACAAACCCATTCAGGTAACATTACAGGTATTCCCCGCTAATGTCTGTGCACTTGTTCCATCGTTCTGGCACCTTACATATTTGCATAGCAAACCATTCTTTGGGGGGATCCCAGTGCCACTGATGGACAACTGCATGAAGTTTGTCATTAATGGTGAACTTCTTACCCTGCATGACCTCTTTCATCAAGTCTAATAAGACATAGTCACTAGGAACCAAATCGGGTGAATATGGAGAATGTGGCAGCACAGTAAACCCTAGTGTATGATTGGTGTCCATGGTCTGGCATGTGGTCTGCATTGTCTTGTTGGAGAAGAGCACCATGGTCCCATTTTTTATGGCAGCATTGTTGAATGCGTCTGCGGAGTTGCAGTGAATTGCAGTACCACTCACTGTTGATGGTCATATTGGGAGGGAGCCAATCCACCAGCAATATCCCTTCCAGTTGCCATGTGTTTTCGAACGAATAATCCTGGCCGTGACTTCAGGGATGAAGGCTCGCAGAATGCTTCCACTCCATAGACTGGTGTTTCTTTTCCGGAGTCTCGTGGAAAATCCATGACTCATCAATGATGACCAATTTTGCAAAGAATTCCTCTGGATCTGCACTGTACTGTTGCAGCAACTGTTGGCATACTTCCATATGCTTCTGTTTTTATGCATTAGTTAGGGTAGGTGGCACCCATTTTGCACACACCTTTTTTGTTGTCAAATCTTCATGGATTATGGTGTGGAGGGTTCCCTGATAGACCTGTTGCCTGCGCTAATTCATCAAATGTGATTAGCCTGTTCTCCAATATCAGATCATAGACAGGCTAGGTATTGTTTGGTTTGCGTGCAGTTGCTGGACGCCCAGTGCTTATGTGTTTTTCAGCACAGTCCCTGCTGCCTTTGAATTCAGACACACAACGAAACATGGACCTGCAACTTGGTGCAGACTCCCCACATATGGCCACTAACCTCTTGTGGATGTCGGAAGCAGTCACTCCTTCCCTCCAGAGAAACCACACAATCCACCTTTATCCATGCTTGTCTACTTCCATGTTCTTTCACTGATGTCCACACTCAAAAGACAGTGCAATTGCTTCTCCAGTGCACCATCTATGGGCAGTAGCAACATCATATGGTGGCAGTAGACAGTACTCACTCATACATTGACACATATTTTAAACTGTTACTTTGCAGGAGTTACAGGGGGAGTGCCAATCATTATTGAACGAACTAAATAGTTAAATACATACAGAAAACAGGAACAAACATTTGTTTTATATACAGAATATATTTTTGTTTTATACACAGAATTTGATAAAACCACTGCTAAACAGGCCTGGACAGTTTATACTAGTGGAATAATTACTAGTTTGATGTTTTCTTATTGATATCATCCGAATTCTTTGCTCATGCTTTTACTGCCTTCAGGCGTGTAGTAACAGAGAAATTAAATGTAGCTAACAGAAGCAAATGTAATCAGCAGAATGTTACAAAATAAGTGCTACAATAATAAATTATATGAGTCGTTAGGAACACTGAACTTCACTAACTTATAATTAATGAATGACTATTGTGATAACTCTTGTTAGCATTCTCAAGTTCTTGGTCAGACTGATGTGGACGAACTTGTACAATTTATTATTAAAATTTGCTTCACTGTTTCCAACTTCTGCATTAATATTTGTGTTAAGTGCTACTATTTAAAGAAGCTGTTCTTGCCTTCCAGGGTAACGTGTGTCTACTTGGCATGCAAAGTAGAAGAGTTCAACATTTCAATATCGCAGTTTGTAGCAAACATTAAAGGTGACAGAGAGAAAGCCTCTGACATAATTCTGAATAATGAACTGCTGTTGATGCAGCAACTTAGCTATAATCTCACAATTCA
Source organism: Mantis religiosa (assembly GCA_030765055.1). Lineage (NCBI taxonomy): Eukaryota > Metazoa > Arthropoda > Insecta > Mantodea > Mantidae > Mantis > Mantis religiosa. The sequence goes on along the minus strand of CM060954.1, from coordinate 95,436,208 downwards.
TAACCCTTATCGAGCAGTTTCAGGATTTCTGATTGATATCAAGGTTAGTGTATGTTAAATTGTAAACATTTTAATATTAACTTTTTAATATTAAAGTTTAGTGAATGGTGTTCACAGTTTTTATATAACATTTCTGAATTTTTAAATTTATATGGTGAATAGGTATTAAGCACTCATATTGTTTCATTTTGAAATTACTGGGAGCACATTTTCGAGGACCTATTTTCCTCATTCTTGGCTTCTGGTGAACTAACTGTTGATTACCCAGTCTTCTTCTTCCTGGGGCATCTGTAGCATAATCTGGTATGAAGGTGGTGAGTTTAGAGATTAAACTGTTATCTACTGGCATTTTAATGTTTATAGTACTGTCCAGTCCAGTAAAAAGTTGCTTCCGGGCTTTAAGGCTATTATCCAAACTATGAAAAAGCATCTAACATTTCACCCATAGCTCCATCAGGCATCTTCAGAGAATTGACTCCTTGCTGGTTACCATTCTAGATGCTTTTTCATCGTCCTGACCATGGCCTTCAAGCCCAAAAACAACATTCTACTGGCTTAACGCCAGACATGAAAGCCTAAGCATGTACATTTATAGTACAGTGTTCACAATTTTATATATACTCTTTCCCATAAGCTCACCTCTAAGCATAAATTTTAGCAAGCAGGTTGATTCTTGTATTACATGATGCTTTTCTTCTTTGAAGTAATTTTCTAGTGCTGATTTATCTAACTGGGATATTTCAAATGCTCAGATACAAAAGGCAAATAATTTTTTAATGCTCTTCATAAGTTAATACTGTATAATTCAGATTCCTCACATCTAGATATGCCGACATATAGTGAGTGAGTGTGTGGTGTTTTAGGGCCCGTCGACAACAAGGTCATTTGGGCCCGTGCCGACATATAGGTGTGCCTCTTACTATAATGCAAGATAACTTGACCATCTTTTGGTAAATCAAGGTCTAGAATACCTGATTTAGTGTCATATCTTGTAAATTCCCATCATACTGGGAATATTTCCTCTTTTATTTTGGCTATACTAATGCATTGTCTTAGTATGCTGTGGTCCTTTTTTTATGAACTTAGAGCAGGTATGGGCACTCTGGATCTTTCGTTTCTCATGTGTCAAGCATTCTCCATCCCTCCTCTTCTCAGTTGCTATTTGCAGCACACAAGAAGTCATTTGACCCATTGATGGAACACTATGGTGTGCATTTATGAGATGCATCCCAATGGTAAGATGTTTAGGAAGAATGAGTGCTCCACTCTTCTGTATTTTCTAATATAGAAAGATGCAACAATGTACTGTTGTGTGTGTGTGTGTGCATGTGGGCATGTGTGTGTTTTCTTCATATTTATTCAGCCTTTTTCTGTATCCACATGATGTCAGACTTTGAACGAGTTTATTACCAGTCTCTTAGGCATGGAATAGTAAAAGATGAGTGTAAGGGATGGATATAACAGCTTCAAAGTCACAGTGAAACACTGTACCTTTCCAGTATTCATGTTTGAAAGTTCCTGTGTGTACATCTCATAAACTTGCAGTCTCAGCATGTATACTGTTACATTCCCATTAGCAGGTCTGTCGTGGAGAAGTTCAGCACATGTATGAGGAATTGCTCCATCTTGTTTATTGGCATGAGAGGTGCTGCCTTCCAGGGCAGCCAGTAGCTGACATTACAAACAGAAGTGAACTGTGTTGTTACTGTGCAAACCTGCTCAAAACTGTTCCTATGTGTAATTGGAAAACATTCTATGGAAGCTTATGGATCCATCTGACAGTTTATATAAGAGCCAGTGTGAAGCCTAATAGAATAGTGTGTATGGTTTTGATAGTGTTTTGAGTGTCAGTGAATCAATTAAGTGTAATCGACAAGTTCAGCTCTGTGATGAGGAGTCAGTGCAGTGAAGTAGTTCACAAGTCAGCGAATCAGCCAATGGAGTTGTGTGTTGGCAGAAAAGTGCATCAGTCTACAAGAGTACAGTGCGTTCCAAGCTCCATGGTGAGGAATCTGTGGATAGCGCATTGAAGCACTTCACAAGCAAATATTGCATTTGTGTACGATCAGCCTGCAGCTCCATGTAAGAGATAAACTTGTGGTACATGAGAGAGATCACTAGTAGCACAAGTTAGTGCGTGCAACAAAGGCATAAAGAAATACTAAAGAGAAAGTTATATATTTTTGCAAAAGAAAGTAATTGTATGTCAGTATTAGACTAACAATTTTAGTGACGAAGAAGTTTAAGGTGAACTTCGTCTTTTGCATTTCTGTCACAATACTAATTGGTAACTCAAGTAATATTTCAGCTTTTGTAGCAAATTGTGCTTCAGGTTTAATGTCACAAATTATCCATTATAAAAAAGTTTCTAAAGCGGTTATTGAAACCTGGCCTACACAGAGTAAATTAAGAAAATAACACTCAAAAACAAAATAAGTGCATTCCATTTAAACCTGAACTATTTCAATAGGCCATAACTTTTGAACCAATTATAGGATACACATGCAACTTTTGTATGAATATAATACACAATTCAGAAATTATATTACACTATTTATATCTCAGAGAAAATGTTGGAAATGTCCTCCACCAGCATCTATACATGTTTGCACTCATCTCACCATATTCTCTGAAGTTTTACAGAGAGTATCCTCGCTAATGTTACTTATTTTGGTTCAAATGGATTCCTTGAGAACATCAATTGTTTGTGGCCTGTTCTTGTACGCTCTATTTATTTAGATACCCACAAGAAAAACTCCAGTGAGGTTAGGTCAGGGGATCTGGGGGGCCACAGACCTTTTGAGATTATTTGATTATCAAAGAAATGGTTACAAGTTCCATGGTGTCATTAGATGTATGGCACGTTTCTCCAACTTGCTGGAAATAAGCTTCTCCCAATTCGATATCATTTCCATAAAACTTCAGAGAATATGGTGAGACGAGTGTAAACATGTATAGATGCTGATGGAGGACACTTCCAACATTTTATCTGAGATGTAAATAGTGTAATGTAATCTCCCAATTGTGTATTATATTCTCCCAAAGTTGCACGTGTGTCCTATTATTGGTTCAAAAGTTATTAGCCTATTGAAATGGTTCAGGTTTATATGGATCGCACTTTATTAGGAATACTTGAAAACCTTACAGATCTAATGAGCAAAACTTTTTTAAGAACATACAAATTTTACTTCTTGTACTACTCCACTTGTGAGAGAAAGTACAATCATGACTTTTCAAAAGTGATCAGTTGCTAACCGCTTCCAAATGATAGTACAAATTTTGTGCAGGTGTATGGGGAATTTTTTTTTCAAAGCTTGACTACACTTGTTACAAATGAAGTACATGTTGACTGAGTAGGACTAGTGATTGTTTCAATGTGATGCCACATGTAGTTAGTGTTCCTTAGAAAATGTCTCATTTCTCTTGCATGACACATTTAAAAGTATCACCATTGGAATGTGTTCAAAATAATTTAAAGTACACACTGCATCTTAGTTTATATGTGTTTAAAGTATTATTTTAGGCAGAAGACAATAAGATTTAAGTGTAAAATTGTTTAAGATTTACATTGTAGTATTTTAAACTGTTTACAGACTCGTTGTTCACTAAAAGATCCAGATCGTCTTCATCCAGGTATAGATGAGCTGTTGGATAAAAGTTTTCTCACAGATGCTCCTCTTCTTTATGCTCCATCACAAATTGCTTTAGCAGCCATTCTCCATGCTGCAAGTAAAATACAAGAGAATCTAGATTCTTATGTTACTGACACGCTTTTTGGCCAATCTGGAAAGGAAAAGCTGCCCAACATCATAGAGTGTGTAAGAAGTAAGTATTTAGTGTTATTATGTATGTTAGACACCAGCATTTGAATCACATATGCTTTTAGAATAAGGCCAAAATTTGAACCATGGATCTTCAGCTTTCTTTGCCACTCTAACTAACTGTTGCTATAGGGTATACAACAGAGAGGGACATGTTACATACTATGATTTGTAGGAAATTTACTGTGGCTACCACCTCGCAATAGAAAGGGATGAAACAAATGAACCACCAGAGATTAATACAGGCCACAGAAGTGCATGGAGGTTTCTAACCGTTCCAGGCTCTAAGATTTGTCCCACTACTGGAACTCACAGAGAGGACAGTAGTAAAAGGTCACAGAAACAGCCCTCTAGTGTCCATGGAGAATACTCTTTCCTTTCAGCAAGCATCTGCTTCATTTGTCTAGTACCGCCATACTATGAAACCCAGAAGCATAGCTGAAACAGGGGAAGAAAAGGGAAATTAAGGAAATAAATTCATGATGGGTGAGAAACTATGGCATTCACTATCCATTTGGTCAAAGCCACAAAAAATAGAGGTCAAATTGATATCACTAAGTTGCACCAAGGTCATCTTATTTGTCACTAGAAACATTAGTCAAATGCTAACTTATATTCATTTTCACTATTTGCAAATACACACACTAAGCACGTCATTCTAATGCTCTTTTATGTCTTCCTTATACCTCTGTTGCACCAATTTGTGCTGCTTGTAGCCTTTAACACTCACTACCCACCAGTTAATACTTTTACACTCCTTGCAGACCAACTCACAAATTCACTACTCCAATTCTCACAGTCAACTTATTTCTAACCCCAGGTGCTGAAACATTGTAGTTGACAGCATATCTGACTTTTCACAATGTTGCCAAAGTGGCTAGTAAACAACAGCTGATTGTTCTCCTTTCTGTCATGTTCAACCCTCATACAAAATGTATGTAAATAACGAACTTCAATGAATAATATAACTCAACATAGACATGATGTGTGTTTGGAGGAATTTAGTAACAGTGACGTCAAAATTAATATAAAAATTATTTGTGGTTGGTTTATTGACACTCGTCACTTACTTTTTCATATATTTATGAGAGACTAGTTTCAAAGGCCCTGGCCTCCATTTTCAATCTCTTCCCAACTGGCAACTGATGTTATCTGCTCTCTCTGGTGGTGGAACTATGAACTTTTTTGTCAAATTATCTGCTGGCGGGATTTCAAAGTTCATTACGCGATCCTTATTTTTCCAGATGAATATGTTCTCCCATGTTGTCAATCTATTTTGGTTTATCACTCCTTTTAATAATTTTGGATTTGGATCAATGTCATGGTTTTCATTCCAAAAATGAAATGCTACTGCTGACTTGTCTTCTTGTTTCAATCTGATGTTTCTAAAGTGTTCTTTGACTCTGGTTTTTAAATTTCTTTTTGTTTGACCTATGTAGCATTTTTCACAATTCTTGCAATTTATTTGGTATATTCCAGATTTGTTACCTGAAGGAATTTCATCTTTTGTTTTTGAATTTAGTAATTTTAAAATTGAGTATCTATTAGTAGGTGCCAAGATGATATTTTGTTCCTTGAATATCTTTTTAAATTTATTAAATGTTTTTGGATGATATGTGAATGAACTGAATATGCTGTTGCTTTCTTTTTCTTTAATAAATGTGGTTGTTTCCTTAATGGTTTTCTTTAGTTTAGATTTTCTAATTTTCTTCAACACCAAACTTTTGTTGTATCCGTTTTCTTCTGCTATGTGTATTATTGCTTTTTGTTCCTTGAAATATTCTTCTTTTTCCATGGGTATGTTGACTAGTCTGTGTGTAAGGCTGTTTATTATTGCATGTTTATGCGTAATTGGGTTGTGGCTATTATTTTTTATATAATTTTCTGAATGTGTTGGCTTCCTGTAAATTCCAAATTTTATTTTTGTATCATTCCTGATGATATTTAGATCCAAGAAAGGTAATTGTCCATTGATTTCCTTTTCTATTGTGAATTTGATAGTCCTTTCTTGCAGATTGAGTAATTTTAATGCATCATCTAAATGTTTACTTGGTACAATTGCAAAGATGTCGTCAACATATCTATACCAAACCTTGAAGATCAATGGGAAGGACTTTTTAATTTGTGTTTCAAATGCACTCATAAATAAGTTAGCCAAAAACTTTTTGGCTAACTTATTTATGAGTGCATTTGAAACACAAATTAAAAAGTCCTTCCCATTGATCTTCAAGGTTTGGTATAGATATGTTGACGACATCTTTGCAATTGTACCAAGTAAACATTTAGATGATGCATTAAAATTACTCAATCTGCAAGAAAGGACTATCAAATTCACAATAGAAAAGGAAATCAATGGACAATTACCTTTCTTGGATCTAAATATCATCAGGAATGATACAAAAATAAAATTTGGAATTTACAGGAAGCCAACACATTCAGAAAATTATATAAAAAATAATAGCCACAACCCAATTACGCATAAACATGCAATAATAAACAGCCTTACACACAGACTAGTCAACATACCCATGGAAAAAGAAGAATATTTCAAGGAACAAAAAGCAATAATACACATAGCAGAAGAAAACGGATACAACAAAAGTTTGGTGTTGAAGAAAATTAGAAAATCTAAACTAAAGAAAACCATTAAGGAAACAACCACATTTATTAAAGAAAAAGAAAGCAACAGCATATTCAGTTCATTCACATATCATCCAAAAACATTTAATAAATTTAAAAAGATATTCAAGGAACAAAATATCATCTTGGCACCTACTAATAGATACTCAATTTTAAAATTACTAAATTCAAAAACAAAAGATGAAATTCCTTCAGGTAACAAATCTGGAATATACCAAATAAATTGCAAGAATTGTGAAAAATGCTACATAGGTCAAACAAAAAGAAATTTAAAAACCAGAGTCAAAGAACACTTTAGAAACATCAGATTGAAACAAGAAGACAAGTCAGCAGTAGCATTTCATTTTTGGAATGAAAACCATGACATTGATCCAAATCCAAAATTATTAAAAGGAGTGATAAACCAAAATAGATTGACAACATGGGAGAACATATTCATCTGGAAAAATAAGGATCGCGTAATGAACTTTGAAATCCCGCCAGCAGATAATTTGACAAAAAAGTTCATAGTTCCACCACCAGAGAGAGCAGATAACATCAGTTGCCAGTTGGGAAGAGATTGAAAATGGAGGCCAGGGCCTTTGAAACTAGTCTCTCATAAATATATGAAAAAGTAAGTGACGAGTGTCAATAAACCAACCTCAAATAATTTTTATATCAACATAGACAATTGCAACATATGCAGAATAAATTATCATAGATGCCCATGAACCTTAATCATACTTCTCCTTTTCAAAGAATCCTCGGGTCCTTCCAGACTATTAAGTGGCGTATTTCAACACAAAGGATTTTCACTTCTTGAATCATTACTCGCTAATTGACATTTCTTTTTTAGACATTTTCACACTTCAAATAAAATAGGTTGCAAAGAAAATAACTTGACGAACGTGCTAGAGATTCATGTGGTTGGAAATAGCTACCTCTGGTAACAGAGTAACAGAGCTGATTCCAGTTGTGCTTCTACTTTGTCATCCACCACCCAAAATGTACACTTGTGATTGATTTAGGAAGTCTGATGGATGACTCTTTTCATTTGTTTTGCTAGGTTACCAACTTAATCATTAGCTGTCAAGTATAATGTTTCAGTAGGAACTTCGCAAGGCGGGCTTTTACATTCCTTATTATAGTTGACATGTGACAGAAAAATGTTCTGGAAACCAGAATTTCTCAAAGCAAAGGAATAGAACATTGTTGAAGTTGTACTTTCCAAATCTGCCAAAATCACATCTGGTCTGAAACACATCAGGTCGGCAGAAGAAAGATTCATATTTTGTGACTTCATGATGTAATCTAGTGGCAGACCTTGAATGCTCCTCTCGCAGGAAACACCAAAAGTGGTGGAATAGAAAGACCACACTTAATTCCTTTATGGTAGACATTTGCTGTTGCCATGACAATATTCAAGCACATTAAAATATTTTCAATGGTTAGGAGGAAAGAGTATAGTAAAACATCTGATGTACTGCACTCACTAGACTTTGTGTACTCTTGTACAAACTACTCTTACAAATGCTTATTTCTCTGGTTTATGTTAATCAAGATAACATTTGCAGAAATTATGTTATTGCTAATTTTCTTGTAGGTGTAAAGGAAATATGGGAATATGGTATTCATTAAGCAATAGTCAAATATTTTAAAGTGTGTTATAATGATGGCTTTGAAATTGCATTCACTCTGTGTGGATAAAACATGAATGACAAAGTCCCATTTGAGAAAAGTAATTGTATTGAAAAATTAAGACAGATAACAAGGAACATGTGGAAATGATTGACCTCACACAAAAAAAAAAAAAAAAAATTATTTTACTCAAATTGTGTGTGTTGACTGATCTACACTTTTTGGCTAGGTAAGATTTTATGTATCTCTTATGGTTTATCAGTATGCAAAGCCATGCAGAATGAAGGTATCTTCTGAAAACATTCCCAGAAAATTTAAGACATACATTTTATTTGGCACAAGAATATCTTAAACATTATATTTTAATCAAAATCATTAAATACATTTGTGAGAAAGTATAAAATTTTGAAAAATGTTCCAAGTAAATGGTAGTCTTGGGTTGGGGCTTTTCTTAAACATTTTCCAGTTGCCTGCTCAAGAGGGGCTGAACATAAATACCAAGCTTGTAATTAATCAACTGTTCATTTTTGAGTTATGTGGTTCATAGATACATGCACACATTCATGTTGTCCTTTTTCTAAAAGTGCTTCTTTGGAGAGGAATTCATGTATTTTGGTGGAAAATATATATGAATCCGTAGTAATGAATTTTTGGATTGAATACAGTATCTTCTCTACCTATTATGTAATTGGTGGAGAAAAATAAAAAGTAGTCTGAAATTTAAATGGTGTACAAATCATAAAATTTAAAGACAGATTTCAAAGAATAAGGGTTGTTGGTCCATATCATATATAAACTTATAGTAAATTGCTTCAGAGTGGAATCTGAAATTAAATTAATCCTTTAATGCATGAATTATTTTGATACTGATGCTGCTCTTGCTGTAATTTCTAAACTGGTTGCCATTCCGCATTCTGCGGTGCCTCAACGCAATCCATTCGAATAGCTATGTTCGTTAAAGTGATAGGTAATGGACTGACCATCCATTCAAAGCTGAACATTATGAGTTCAAATCTCGGCAACTGCATTCAAATGTGCCTGGAGTAAAGGATAGGAAGGGCACAAGTAAAATAATCGGTGTGATTACACTTTTGGATGCTGATGGGGTATCATTTGGCTGCAGTTGCTTGGATTTTGCCTTTTTATAGTAAGAAAAAAAGCGCTACAATTTAATTGTAAAAATAATATATTTATAGTTCAAAAGACTCAAAATTTTGTGTGTATAGTTGAGAAAGGCCAGTACAATATTATACTAACAAAAGAACGAGACTAAAACATTTTTCTAACTGAATATTCCTAATGTTGCCATATGGCAACACCATGCATTAAGTGGTTAATAAGATATTTCAATCTTATAATGTCATTTAAAAGGTTTTGCTTCTTTCAGAAATCCGTTCTATGGTGAAATCTATTGAAAGTCCACCCAGAGAAATTGTGAAGCAACTGGAAAAGAAGTTGGATAAATGTAGGAATCAAGATAACAACCCAGATAGTCTAGTGTAAGATTTCATTTGCTCTCTATTATTTGACCTTCTTTAGACATATATAGAGAATATCTCTTTCTCTCCCTCCACACCTATTCATCTTCCTAGCCCCCTCCATTCTTTTCCTCTCTGTACCTCCCTTTCTCACCCCTTTCTCCTCGTTCCATTCTCCCCTGCCACTTTCTGTTCCTCCTTATCTGTCCCTTCCCCTTTAGCTCTTTCCCTTTTTCTCTTCTTTCTGCACCTCATCTTTCCTTTCATTGTCTTTTTCCATGTCTATTTTACGAGGGTGAGTCAAATGAAAACCTTAAATATTTTTTTAAATATTATTTATTGTGCAGAAGTGGAACAAAGCTGTATTACTTTTCAACATAATCTTCCCCACGCTCAATGCAAGTTCTCCAGCACTTGCAAAGTTCATAAATGCCTTTAGAAACAAATTCTTTTGGTAGTGCACGCAACCACTCATGCACCGCATGGCATACTTCTTCATTGGAACGGAACTTCTTTCCTCCCATTGCGACTTTGAGTGGTCCAAACATATGGAAATCACTCAAGGCAAGGTCTGATGAGTATGGTGGATGAGAAAGACACTCAAAATGCAAGTCTGTGATTGTTGCAACTGTTGTACGGGCAGTGTGGGTCCTTGCATTGTCATGTTGCAAAAGGACACCTGCTGACAGCAATCCACGTCGCTTTGATTTGATTGCAGGCCTCAGATGATTTTTTAGGAGATTTGTGTATGATGCACTGGTGACAGTGGTCTCTCTAGGCATGTAGTGTTCCAAAATGACGCCTTTTTCATCCCAAAAGAGACACTGATGGTCCTGTTCAAAACTTCTTTGGTTTTGGTGATGAGGGATGGCGCCATTCCTTGCTCGCTCTCTTCATTTCCAGTTGGTGGAAGTGAACCCAGGTTTCGTCCCCAGTAACGATTCTTGCAAGGAAGCCATCACCTTCCCGTTCAAAGCGCCGAAGAAGTTCTTCACAAGCATCAACACATTATTCTCTCATTTCAGGAGTCAGCTGCCATGGCACCCATCTTGCAGACACTTTGTGAAACTGGAACACATCATGCACAATGTGGTGTACTGACCCATGACTAATCTGTAAACATGCTGCAGTGTCATTCAGTGTCACTTGGCGGTTTTCCTTCACTATGGCTTCAACTGCTGCAATGTTCTGTGGAGTCACAACTCGTTGTGCCTGACCTGGATGTGGAGCATCTTCCACTGAAGTCACACCATTTGCAAACTTCCTACTCCATTCGTAGACTTGCTGCTGTGACAAACATGCATCAAAGTACTGAACCTTCATTCATCAATGAATTTCAATAGGTTTCACACCTTCTCTATGCAAAAACTGAATAACAGAACGCTGTTCTTCCCTGGTGCAAGTCGCAAGGGGTTGGCCATCTTTATACTGATAACTGCAACGGTATGTGTGCATCTGCACTGTTCTGCCACCTACAGGCCATTGTGCATGCTGTTTGTAGCACGCTTACTAACTTAAAGGATAGCAGGGCAAAATTTTTATTTATTACAAATTTAAGGTTTTCATTTTACTCACCCTCGTACCTCTGTCAGTCTGTCTGTCTATCTATTTAACTATCTACGTATCTGTGTAAACCATCACTGCTTATTAAAGTTCTTGAGTCATCTATATATCATGCATTTATTTATAACAGTTTTAAGGTTATGTACAGTTGTTATTGTATTATCTGTAAAATATTTGGGCACTCTATAGAATAGGAAAAATTAGTTGCAGTACTTTTCCTTGTGCATTGCAATATATAAGGCATGTTGGAAAGTCAGTACAATTTCAGTAGGAAGTATTGTGTTCAGCATTGTGGTGAGCATTGCATACAGGTTCACTAGTCTTTCTTGTTCACTGATACTCAACTGACGCCATTTGGGTTGCTCTACGTTTTGTTTTCTGTTTATAGTGCACATTTAAAATGTTTAGGACCATTACTGAATCTGCCAACTGTGAGATTTGTGCTATAATTCGCCTTTTGAATGCAAAGTGTTAAATTAGCCAAAATTTGTTGCCAAGTTAAAGATGTTTACGGGGAAGATACGATGAGTAATGGAATGTTGAGATATTGGGATAGAATGTATAATGAAGGCTGTACAAATGTCCATGATGAGGCTTAGAGAGATTGGCTTTCTGTTGTCAACAGTGATTTGATAAGGAAAGTTGAGGAAAAAGTCCAGGAGAACAATTCGATCACCCACCGCATAGCTACCTGACTACCACTAGTTCATGCACATGAAGCGTGATGTGTGCGGCAAGTGCTTTGATTCTGACGATAATTTAAAAAGTGCTGTAGAGTCGTGGCTGTCATCACTGGCAGGAATTAAGTGCGAGGATCTACTCCCATTAGTCCTGGACCCGCAGGACCAGAACCCGGGCCTTTCGGGTTTTTACTGTAGGACAGTACCTATTTTATAAACTCCCCCCCCCCTCCCCCCGCTGCAGACAGGACGGAAGTGGATTCCTTAATGAACCGGCTACCAAGGCTACCAAATAACCTTGGTAGGGCCACCGGTGATCTAGCACACCAGCTACTAGCTCTGCAGGCGGCTGGAGGTACCCAATTTCCTGTGGGTGGCGGGAACACACTGCCCCCTCAAGATCAACCCAATCCGAACAGCTCCCAGAGGGAGGGGCTCGAATGTTCGGCCCGAGGTTCCTCTAGTAACGTCAGAGGTACCACGAGTGCTAAGGGTCCGAAGCGCCCGCACCTTGGCAGCTGAAAGGGAATGCAGGAATGCAGAAGATATAGAAAAGCTTATGTGCTGTGACAAATGTTTGTACATTGGCAGAAATTATGTAGAAAAATAGTTTTTAAGTTATGCTGTTTAATGTAAAAATAAAATAGGCTTGAGAACGGCTGCCGATATGACCATAGTAGTTAAAGGCGGGGTATAAATGGAACAAGCAACAAAAAAAAAAAAAAAAGGCTTGAAAAACATGTTTTACTGTTATAAATATTATAAATTAACTACAACACTTAGTAACCAACTTCACTTATCTATCAGGTGTTGTAGTTTATTTATAATATTTGGATTGCTTCACTACTAGCAGCTTTAGTTTTTACAAAATTGCCAAGCGGTAAGTACTTTCCGAACATGCCTTATACAAATTCCTTGCTTTTCTCTGTGTACCTTGATGTCTATTGTGATGCAAATATATATATATATATATATATATATATACAAATATATCTGTGAACTGCCAAGGTAGCTTTTCATATAAATACTGCACTAATTTTATGTCTGTATCTTTAGTTACAAGCAACGAATGCAGGAATTGTTGGATGAGGATGATGACAATGATATTCAATCATACGGCAGAGTTGTACATGATCAGATAATGAATGAAGATAGACTGATTGGCATTACGAGGATGTTGCCTCCCTCTGAAAAATGAACATGAAGTTTCTTATGGCAAGGTTAGTATTTTAGTTCTAGTTGTCACTACAAAGCATCATATTGCACATTGTCCAGGTAACCCCCCCTGTTAACGGCATGAACTTGAGCAAAAAAATATAGGGTTATCCACATGTCTAATGACACATTTGTATATGTACTTCATAGAATAGAATTCATTTATACAACTTGCTATTTACAATATTTTATATGCATTACATACATATTTTATTAACCTAGTTGTATAAATTGCTTGGTGCCGTTTTTAACCTGCTTGACACCCAGGCCTTCTAGCATTGCTGGGTAGCATAGTCACCCTTCCGCCATCTACTGATTTGCTATCTGTTTCCCCTTGTCCCAACATTTTTTTCTTTTCCAATCCTTATTTTTCTTCTCATCCACTTCTATTTAGCTTTTCAAAACAAGTTCCCCATATTTCTATTTCTACTTTCATTTTTCAACGTAACCATTTTTATGGTTATCAACTCGCTTTGCATCTTTTCCCATTTTTTCTCTCGTATTTTCTGTCTCCATACTGCTAACTCTTTCCAGTCTGTCCGTATGTGAACTATGCTTTCTGTTTCTCCACATAATTCTACCCTGTGCAAGGGGTGTTAGTGTCAGTGTTATGCTCCCTTGGGTGACGATTCGCGATAATGCCTAGATTGATCGCTGATGTCAGCACTCGATGACGCTGGAGACGACGTCACCTCGAGCCTCCTGGTTCTCTGAGATGCTCTTACCTGCTGACGCTGGTAATTGCCTCCATCCTCTGCGAGATGGTGAGAACGAAGACGCCCACAGCTGCTCCGCAAGTTCTCCTAAATCTTATGGTTTTAGGATTAGGTTGCAAGCAATGAGGTCTTAAGCTTCATGGTTGTGTGGGTGGATCACTTGGGCATGGAAGCATTTGTTTTCTTGTCTAATGGCAATCACCTATATTTTCCTTGGTTGCAAATTTTCTCACGACAAACTTTATGCGGACTGCGCCTAATCAAAGGTGTTCTCCTTTATTGAGTATGTTTTTGTCAGCGTATACTACGAAGCTTTGCAATTCTCACCTGCCCTTTAAAAATAAACTTATTATGTCCACGATATCCCGCACAACTTTACTGTAACTTATAAAACCCGCAAAATACATGTGTACAAACTTTTCGGTCTGACAAACGTGGTTTCACTTCCGCATATGCAACAGCAACTGGGTAATATTCCTTGCAGTCTTTTCACGCTAACCGACGTGGTTTCTCCTTCACGAATGTGGCAGCAGCTTAGTGATTCTGCGCAAACTTTTCGCACTAACAGACGTGGTCTCTCCCCCGCGTATACAGCAGCTACTGACTAAAATTCAGCTTTCTATCTTTATTTTAACTGCATCTACAAATATCCCTATCACTTTGATAGATAGTCAACATGAAAACTTCAATGCCATGACTGGGATTTGAACCACGGATCTAGTTTACGTCCAGTCGCTCTAACGTCGTGGTTCAAATCCCGGCCATGGCATCGACTTTTTCATGTTGACTATCTATCAAAGACCTTGGCCTGTGTATGGTTGGTGTGGGAAAGTGATTGATCCCTACCACTGTTTATACGGGAGAGTGCCTGTTCCCTTATTGGTCGTCCATAACCGCCGAAATTACTTTTTATATTTTTGCAGGAATATTTTTAAATTGATTTGCTGAGAGAATGCATATGGCACTTTTTTTTTAAGGGAATAACCTTCTTCTTAATATTTTTAGGATTCGCCCGATTTCTCCTGTCAGAACATTGCTTGAATATAGCACTTGGTGACCCTGAAGATTTATTGCTCTTCTTGCCTTTTGTTACTGGACAAAACACTTCCACTGACAGAGGATAGGTTACGAGTTTGTCTACATGCATACAAGTCTTTACAAGGAAAATAAATTTGAACATGTGGAAACATAAAATCTCGTTTATACATAATATATTGTTGACAAATGTTTTAATTTAACTTTTAACATATGATGGATTATCAGAAGCAGAGAGTACTGCTTCAGCTGCTACTTTTTAGTCCCTTTAAGAACATTGATCCTGTTCTAATCCAAGGCATTCCTTCCGCTCCTGCCTGTAACATTGGTCTACATATCTTTACCCCATTCTCTCTTTATTAACCTATAAAACTTCAATGATTTTCTGTTTTCTAGCCCTCTCCATATTTCTTGTCTTTCTATATCCATTCTGGTTCTATTTTCCAAAAACCTGCTACATTCCTATTCTACGCTCCATGTGTTCCCATCTTTAGGATTTTATCATCATCTTTTATCAAGCATTTATGTCAACATTTTAAGACTCTTTCAATTATTATAACTTTTCTTTTGGTTTTTTCTAGTTCTACTAAGGCAACTTATCTTGGAGCTGATCTACACAATACCAACATCTCTATAGCAAATTGTTTGTATAACTGGTCTATTTTATTAGTTACTTTTGACATTTGTACTTCAATGTAAGACTATTGAGTTGTACATTTACTTATAATTACAAATATTGAGTAGCTTTTAATGTATATTATCAAATGAAATGTAAACATAAATCTGCATTGAGATTAAGTCCTTCCACTACAAAAATATTTTTCTTTGTATACAAAGGTTTCCATGGCCTCAGTCGATGAATGAAATAATATGATTAATCTATTAATCAGAATGAATAAACATAACCATTTTATATTATTCTTTGGTTACTATCTGCAAAGAGTTGGAAATCTGCAGCTATCGCTGTTTAGCTGTCCAGATTTCCAGATCTCTGAAAATGGTAAATGTCTTCATGCGATGAGCGGTATGGCTCAAGAAGCAAATTCAGGAGTCCTGGGTTCAAATCCCAGTGGCCAAACTGCTTTTGTTCCTCAGTAAACAAGATAAATACCAAATTTGATTTTGAAACTTTCTTTGGAGAAATACACATCTATAATTCACAGGAGTAAGCATAGCAGTAAATAAAGACTGCAGATGGAGACCACAGTCTCCAAAACGTGTTCCAATAAGTTGTGAAGTACAAAGCGGGGTTAGAGAAATAAATAACTCAAGATTTTTACATATAAAAGACCAAATTGGATATTTAATATTATGACTCAACATTACATTACTATCTTAACAGAAAGTAAAAATTAAAATTAAAAATGAAAATAGATTGGTAGCAGCCAGAGACTGGAATGTGTCTTTAAGTGTGTTAAGTCCATCTTCAATTTGAAAAGGAATGTATATGATTTACATCTTTATAACTGAAATATTGTAGTTTTACATTGTTGTGTTAATATAAATGTGTAATTTCTGAAATAAAAGCCTTTTGTTGCCTTTCTTATTTTTATTTATTTTATCATGAAAAACAACAATGAGTGTTGCCATTAAAGCGCATAACAGCACAGGAGAGTTTGAATTATCACTTGTGTTTATTTGGCTTCCTAACTGATCATAACCGCATTTAAAAGCAACAAAGATTGCTGGATCTAAAGTGTGATTTCATTGTTGAACTTTCTCTTCCTTTCAGTATTCATTGCAACATTGTTGTGTAACATCCCAAATTCAGTGTTCTTTAATGCAGTGAATGCAAATATACATTAATACTTTTGAAGCCAAGTTAACAGGACTCCATTTAAAACCTAACGGACACACAGCCTTTTGCCTCTGCACAATTGGGTGCCCCACAACCAGCTTTGCTCCTGGATAAACTCTGCACGTAAAGAATGTATAGAAGATGCTGGAAATGTAGTCCCACCCATGGCTAAGCAAGCATTATATCAGGAGAGCACATTTTGATTCACATGATTAGGTGAGCCACTGTAATATTCCCGAATTCATTTCTAATATTTTGTTTTAGTTCTTCCAATGTATGAATATTTATCTCATAAACTTTGTCTTTCACGTTACTCCACAAGTAAAAATCACACATTAAATTGGAAGAGCAAGTGGGCCATATACCAGCACTAATCACTCTGTCTTCAAACACTTCCCTATTTTTTAAGTTAATTGGTGGAAATTAATCATTTCTTCACACTAGCCATACATAGGCTAAGGTTTTGTATGAATAGAGTCAACATGAAAAATTCAATGCCATGGCCGGAATTTGAACCATGGATCTCCTGGTTTCTGTCCAGTCGCTCTAACCCATTGAGCTACCATGCCCAACGTGTCGTCCTGACATTAAATTCTCCAGTTGACTCATATATTTCCGGTAAACCACTAAGGGCTCTCGTATCTGAGATACACTGTTTGTGGGGACTTACCATTGTAAGTACTTAAATCCCAGGCTTCACCATTAAACTCCTATTATTTAAGTTAATTGGTGGAAATTAATCATTTCTTCACACTAGCCGTAATTAGGCTAAGGTTATGTATGGATAAAGTCAACATGAAATATTCAATATGAAATATTCAATGGGATTTGAACCGGATCTCCTGGTTTCTGTCCAGTCGCTCTAACCCATTGAGCTATCATGGCCAATGTGCCATCCTGACATTAAATTCTTCAGTTAACTCATATATTCCCGGTAAACCACTAAGGGCTCTCGCATCCGAGACACACTGTTTGTGGCGGCTTACTATCGTAAGTACTTAAATCCCAGGCTTCACCATTAACATTTATTATTTAAGTTAATTGGTGGAAATTAATCATTTCTTCACACTAGCCATACATAGGCTAAGGTTTTGTATGGATAGAGTCAACATGAAAAATTCAATGCCATGGCCAGGATTTCAACCACGGATCTCCTGGTTTCCGTCCTTGCTCTAACCCATTGAGCTGCCATGGCATTGAATTTTTCATGTTGACTCTAACTTTAAAGTGAACTTTAAAAATATAATACAACATAATGTTAACATAAATATACTGATGGTGTAATTGTTGGAGTAGTGCAGTCCAGTAAATAAGTAGTCATAAAGTAAGGTCTTTCTATTTGGCCCTTTATTGCCTATTTTGACTAGCAGTAATGCCCTTTTGCCTACCTATTTTAATTATTTATGATGCCTAAACTTCAAGTCTGTGATAATGGCAAATGCTCTTGTCATTTAACCACAGATATTGAAAGTAGCTAGACTAGATGATACCCTAATGCCATCTACTTAGCACATGTAGAAACAGAAATATAATTTCCTAGCACTAAAGTCTCTATGGGCAGATGTCAAAGGTGCCATCCCCCCATCACATTAGCAGAGATACAGTTGCCTAGTACTAAGGCCTGTGTGAACATGAGTCACAGCTACCATCTGCCCATCACAAAAACAGGTATAGTTGCCTCTATGGACATTGATTTAGCAAGATGGTGTGGTACAAGATGACCTAGATACCTAGCTTTCACCACAAACCAATCTGAGGTATTTACTAAGAGATGTGTTGCAATATGGTTATGTACCTAAGTAATATTGCATAGTTAAAAGAGCAAAAGTGTTCAAATGTTACAGGCCAGAATCTTATGTTTTCTTGATTAATTGTTCTAACATTTGGCATATATTTATGCCATTTGTTTCATATACAGTTCATTTATGTTGTATGCATGTAAGCATTTAATATTATTTTCAAGAAACCTCGAGGAATATTTGTGTTATTCTCGTTTATGAATTAACACTTCTACTGATTTATTTCTAACACTTTCCTTTCTTTGTCTTTTCTGCAGCATTATGCATGTAATTTCCTCAAGAAGTCAAGGAGTCTGTAAAGAAAGAACCTGCATGCAGTTTAATATCTGGAATAAAGCAACAAGAAGCCTAGTTTAGTTTCAGAGTATTTAACAACAAAGTCAAGTTTATGGACTTTGTTGAAAGTACCCAGTACTCTGACTTTTCTTTTCTCCTAAATACGTTTTTCTACAAATATTTGATGTACTATATGGTTATTGTGATTCATGCTTAAATATTGTAATTCAAAAATCATATTTTTTATATAAAACTAATTGTTTAAAGATGGCATTCTATTTGAGTTTTTACTTTCCCTACTACATCCAAAAATTTGATGATTGCACAAAAAAAAATACCTGTTTTGAGATTGCATAAAAAAAAAGTATCTTTAGAAAAAAAGTGTGTGCATGTGTGTGCACGCTTGTGACTCAGTAGCAAAAAATCCAATAAATACATATCAAATTCAGCATTTAAGTTCGTTATTTTCAAAGAAGCTACTCATAGATTTTCAAGAACATATCTCATCTAAATGCACCCTTTTCATGGGTAAAAAACTTGAAATGTTTTATTTTCTCAATAAAATCCGCTTGCGATTCTGATTAAAATGCTGTTTAATTCAACTGCTATATCCTTAAGATATAGTTAAATATAATATGATAAAATAAATTTATAATAAATAATATGTCATCCTGAATTGTCTGATAACATGAAGTTATTATTTAGAAGGAATTATCTACAGTTTTAGATAACTGGTAAACTATAAAAAAAAGACAAAATGTTATGCACCAAAAATGTTTTCTTGTTCCCTTATGGTGATAAGTTTTCAGAAAGGTAAAAACACAAATTTTGTGAACATTTTCCATATTTAGTAAGTTTTCTTGCAATACTCTGAGAAATGTAATTATTAAATTCCACGAAATGGAACAATAGACAAAGTTATGAAAAGTGGTAGACCTAAACTTTTAATGGAGGCTAAATTGAACAAAATTTCAGATATAATGTTGTGTAGCATGGCTGAATAAATGCAGTAATTAGTACAGAGAAGAAGTGTTTCTCTAGTCAGGAAATAGAGGCATAAAGAAAAAACTGAAATTGCACTCCTATACTTTACAGTTGTCCACAAATTAAAACAGATCAGGAGGAAAGAGTGATATTGTCAGTGGTTCCAGTCATTCATCAGTCAACAGAGACTTGAACAAAACTTTTTTCAGTGATGAAGGATGATTTAGCCTTTCTGGATTTTTTAATAATCAAAATTAGCACACGCTGTGCTGAGATTAGGCTACACTGCAGTCAGTAACACCTCTCACTTCTCTCCAAGGAAGGGAATGCATGCAATTGGCTGTACCTCTTAATGGTTCAATATGCCAGGTGCCTAGTTCAAATCTTAGTCACAGTGAGTTATTTGGATTTTCTTTTCTTTTTCTCTTTTTTTCTTCCTTCTAGGGTTTTCCCTTATTCTGAAAGATGAATGTCAGCCAACAGCTTTATGCAGGTAATGGGATATCCCATTCTTGTCTAAAGATTGTTAATTTTGCAGGTGATTTCAGGAATATTTTCTTTAAGCGAGAAATGAAACTTTCTATGTTTGGAAATAAGAATTGTGCATGTTCAACGACTTTGTACACATTGCACATTGGCAGATTCCATAGGACATAGGACATCAATGAAATTTTATGAGAATAAAATTAATACTTAAATTACTGTCCCCTTAACTCAGTAACATTGTCATTTGTAATGAAAATATCCTTGAATTCCAAGGTGTGTTTGTAATATACAAAAAACTTATTTGGTGAAGGACAGTTGTATTTATCTCACTAAATATTACCAATTATATTTTCCTTCATAAAATAACTAATTAATATAATAACACTTAACTCCTATGCTACTGATACTAGCTATGGCTATGCATAAGTTGAGCTGCCACACACTAACCACATGCCCAGAAAGTAGAGTGGGGTGGTGATGATGCTCTCTCTTCACTGCAAGTTCCCAACCCCTACCTTAATCTATGCTTTTATCAAGATTTTCACAGTACATGTACTGAATTCAAACAGATCAGAGCCAACATAAGTTATCCCTCTTTAACCAGCTAATGAGCTTCTTCATTTCCTAGATATGTTGATGCCTCAGCATCTATCACATTTTGAACCTGTTGTGAGATACCAGAGCAATCACGACATTTACCACATGGCAAGGCATGGAAGCTTATTGGGAAATATGTAAATAACAGAGTTGTTTACGTAAACCTATCACACATACACATATGTACAATCTGTTCAGATGCAATCATGTCTTTTGGACAGCAATGTGTCATGCAACAGAAGGTGCGAGAAATTATTGAATATTGTTACAAGCAGAAAGAAGAGAGAATCAATATACCTTTGTGTCAAGCAACAAATTGGGCAGTTGGAAATGTAACTTACATTTGCATATATAATAATTAAGTGGCTAATCATTTATATTAGACACACAGCTCCGAAGTGCTTTATTTCGTTTTGTCATTGTATGCCAGGTTAGTAATATTTCACTCTTCAGATAAATAACAAGTAAATACAGTACTGTGTTACTGAAGATCAAGATGCCTCAATGCCCTGCCATGTAGTAGGCATTCCTAATGTTTTTATTTACCTACATGCTCTTAGATACTTCAAACTGTTTCTATTTTAAATTCAAAGATAATGCATTCCATTTAAATTCCAGGCCGCGCCGTGGCTCAGTGGTTAGACCGCTTGGCTCTCACCAAGGCAGCCCGGGTTCGATCTCAGGCGACGACAAAGTGAGATTTGTGGTGGACAACATGGCACTGGGGTGGATTTTCTCCGGGACCTCCGGTTTCTCCCGTCAGCTCATTCCACCAGTGCTCCATCTTCATCTCATGTATCACGTATGTAGTAAAAGCGGGCGTTAAACACTACACATTTCATTTCATTTAAAGACCCTATTTTAACTGTATTCTAGAAAAAAACAATTAGCATTATTAAACAATACAAATGGAATAAATGCAGAACTTATTTGTGATTTATTTATTTTTGTATATTCATTCTCTTACAAAAATATTACAGTCTTTAAAGCATTTTCCCAGAGGCTAAATTGTGTTATTTGCTATACTTTCAGTGATAAAATAAAATCAGAAATGGCAGTTGAAAACTTATTTCATTGTAAGCATACCATTATAGCTGCATCATTAAACTTGAGCTTGTCTACAGATTTATTGTTTTATCTTGACAGGAATCCTGCGCGGTAGGGATGAGTAGCAACTGTGGTGGGGATAGTGCACCTATCGCCACAATGCGTCTCAATCATAAGATTACAAGAGGGGAGGGCGGTGCATAAGGTGTCTAAAAACAAATTTCATTCTCGAAGCCAGTTATGCAGCTCTTATAAACTAAGTTGTAATTCTTACTATGGTAGTAATCTCCACACTTTTGTTGGATCTTAAATAGTACATAGGCATATATAAGTTTCATACATATAAACTATATAAACTCGATATCTCCAAATATTTCATAAATACTTAAGCCTTTTTTCACGTATTGTGCGATGTTCGATTAAAATTTGTCTGTCACGCTTAGTGGTTTTTTTTTTTTTTTTTTTTTTTTTTTCCAAATAATCCTAGCTTCAAAAGAAATCTTCTTAATGTTCAGACACTGCCTTGGAAGTCGGTAGAATTTTTAGCTTCATAAGCACTTTCTTCAAAGTTGGTCTTTGTTTTTCTGTGCTTTAAAAATTATTCATAGTTTGTCTAACTACTTCTGAATTAAAACATCCAAATTAGATTTTGTGCATGTTCTTAATCTTTGTTTACTGGGCATAGAGAAGGACATTGTTGCACTAGCACCAATGGCTTTTCTTTCCTTAATAACTCCTAAACTGCTTTCAGACACAGCTGTTGCCTCAGATACCCTTCCCCAGATTTTTATAGCTGACCCAGACCATTGTTCCTTTTTTATAAATCTATGGATACTGGTTATTACTTCTCATGTTTTTAAATGTAGCACTTTATTTCCTAATGTGCTGCTAGGAGGCGTCATTTATAAATGCTCTCTTGGAACCAGGAGACAAGCACATTTTGAAACAAGCTGTAGTGTTACCAAGTAGCTCTGCACGTGTTTAGTTGCTCGCAACTGGTACATAACTGACCTGCCCTCCCCTCCAATTGCAACCATTCTGAGGTGGACTCATCCTGATACCACTGCGCATTGCTCTGCACTTTTCAAGATAAAAAAATATGTGTAGTTTAATTCAAAATATTATATATTATATTTGCCATTTTTTTAGCTACAAAGGTTACATTATTAATTAGTCTCATTTTTATTTTTATACATCTCTTATTGTCAATTTGTGGAACTCCTTTATTATTTTTATTTCAGCATACATGCAACTGAAAGGTATTGCACTGTACGTTAATCATTAGGTACAAGAGAACGTTCCAAATGGAGAAAACTGCATTTCAGGCCCTGCTTCAAAATTGTAAATAGTAACAATTGCCATCAGTGCATATGAGCACAGAATGAGCATGCCAAGGTGTAACATAGTAAAATATAGGGTTACCAAATCACCCAAGTTAGCCTGGATTTTAATGTCCATTTCCAGCTTTGAGTAGAAATTCAGAAAATGGAGTAAATACCCAGTTTTGGCACTCTAGTGTCATCTGTTTTGTAATAAGTATACAAGGAAGTTAATGAAGCAATACAATGAATTAGCTGCATTCAGTTAGTTTAATCTTTCTTTCCAAAGAATCTGAAGGAGAAAATGTTGAAAATTAATGTTATAGTTGAGGGAGAGGGAGAGAAGTAAAACAGGCAATATTTGATGAAATTGTCTATATAAAAATGTTTGTAAAAGGTTAGATTAAAAAAGGAGTAACATTTTTAGGAAAAATGGTTTTGGATATGTGTTATTCAGATAATACATCCATAAAATTGCTGAAAATTATTAATTTTTTTTTTTAATCCCAGCTTATAAGGTAACCATAGAATAAATTGTATCTGTTTTAAATATTCACTAATCAAGATGACAAAAATAAGATCAACAGAATGTCTGAAAAACTAGCTGAGTGTTTCATAGTCATAAAAATGTCCATTTATAAATGGGAATTAAAACCTAACAATGTAATCAGAACAGTGTAAGTCAAGGTTGTTCTCTTTTCACTACTAGTTTCTAATGTAAACATTAATTTCAATGACAAATTTATGAAATCATTTTAAAATTAAGCATGTTTATTTAGATATCATTTTATTTGCAGATGGCCAGATTCATATGCATGACTCAAACAACAATTTACAAAAGTTGTTACACCAATTAACTAATATATGTAAAAACTATTCATCAAATAATTCTACTACCAAACAAAAAAGTTTGCATTTCAAGAGTGATATATAGGTACAATTAGAACAAAAATAATTAAAGCTGAAATGCTAATAAATAAGATCTGTAAGTGTAATGATATATGCTGAACAATAAAATGAAGGTTGCACCAAGGCCGAGCAGTTACATTGCTTGACTCTCACCAAGGCAACCCGGGTTTGATTCCAGGTGACTGCAAATTGAAATTGGTGGTGGACAACACAGTGCTAAGGTGGGTTTTCTCCAGGTCCTCCGGTTTCCCTCGCCATCATTCCACCAATTGCTCCATTATCATCCTTCCTTTCATCCACTTCGCCCTAATTCTGTTCATCTACATCCCTCATCCTCATTCCGGGAAACAGGCTGATCACCCATCCCTGTTTTTCTCTCTCTGATCCAGAGTTGGGTCTCCCTCACCCTATGCCTAAAATGGCATAAGGGGTAGAGGACCATAAATTAACAGTACTATGTTCTTTACCAACAGAAGAAGAAAAAATGGAAACATTGAAATTACTAGAAGCCACAAGATTCCTGAGGAGCATCGCAGGGTACAGTTTATTAGATAAAAAGAGAAAAGACAGGATCAGAAAGGAAATCTGCATTTTTATGCTGTCTAGCAAGATACACCAATTTGAAGAAAAGAGAAAAAACTAGAAAGAACATATGTATAGAATGGAAGAGTACTTCATCTCAAAATAAATCTATAGAAACACGGCAGACCAAAGAAAAGATGGGAAAAACATCAGGCATTTAATTCATGATACTGGAACAAAGCCTTTCCTGGTTTACACCATTAAGAAGAAGATGCAGCCAGTGGTACTGTTAGCTAGCTGAGCATGTAATCAACACAACATAATAGGTGTCACACATAGAAATTAGATTCTCAGAAAGGTTTGAGGAGGTGAGAAATATTGTTTCCTAAAAATTTAAATGTGTGTGGGAAGCCAAGCCACAATATTTTTTTTTCTTCTCGTTCATTTTGCAATTTGGTAACCCTGTGAAAGATGAACAGATATATTGGCTCATTTGATCTTGTGTATGTGACTTCAAACAAAAACTGTAACAATAATGTGCACTCTTGAAATACCACACAGTGAACTGCTTACTGCATTTTCAGAAGCACAAAGATATAATCTTGCTGCAGTGTGGACGGATTCATGGTATGAAGAACACATACATTACAAATTGCATATATAACTGCAGAATGAGCTCAACAATATAGTGTTAGTTAAATTACAGCATATAAATCTTTGTCTGTCATAGAAACTCTGGTGATGTCATAATAAAAACAAAAATAAAAAGTTTGAAAATGAAATGTAAGTTTGTGTTAAACTTAGTTTGCTTTAGTACAAAAGTGAATCAAGAAGATATTAACCCACTGCTTCACTCATACTGTTTTTTCACAGGACAAGTTTCAAGAGCTTCTGCTCTTATCACCAGCTGGAACTCGACAAGTGCAATTTGTAGTGGTTTCCTCTTTCTCTGTATCGTCAATAGGTGGCGTAATGTACTTGTCAAAGATGTCTGGTGGTGGAGTTTCAAAATTCATGACTCTATGACGATTTTTGTTAATGAAGATTTTTTCCCATACGGAAAGGTCTATGGGGTGATAAACGTATTTTATTAAAGATGTTTCCAAGTTGATGTCATGTCTAGTATTCAAAAAATGAAAAGCCACTGCTGGTTTTTCTGTTTCACCATTTTTAATGTTTCTTATATGTTCTTTAGTTCTGATGTCAATATTTCTTTTTGTTTTTCCTATATAAATTTTAGGACAAGTTTCACATTTGATCTCATAGATTCCTGGTTTTCCTTTGCTAGTAATTGAATTTTTTTTTTTTTGGGGGGGGGGTCGTTTAACAAATTTCTGATACTAAATCTATTTTGAGGTGCAAGAATTATGTTGTGCTTTGAGAAGATTTTTTGGAATTTATTTTGGGCTGATGGATGGAAGGTAATTTTTTTAAAAAAATTTTCTCTTTTGCTTCTGTAGGTTCTAGGGTGGTGGTTTCTTTTATTTTCTTAGCTTTGTTGAGTCTGTTAACTGTTTTGTCCACTAAATTTGTGTTGAAACCTTTGGACATAGCTACTTTTTTATGTGTAGGTGTTTTCTTGATAATCCTCTCTGTTTAGTGGACAGTTGATCATCCGAAAGATTAAACTGTTGAAAATGGCATGTCGGTATTGTTTTGGGTTGAAACTGTTGTTCTTAATATAATTATCTGTGTGTGTCAGTTTCCTGTTCGGATGATCAACTAAGTTGTGCTTGGTTGTGCTTCACTAAACAGAGAATATCAAGAAGAATACCTACACATAAAAAAAGTAGCTATGTCCAAAGGTTTCAACCCAAATTTAGTGGACAAAACAGTTAACAGACTCAACAAAGCTAAGAAAATAAAAGAAACCACCAACCTATAACCTACAGGAGCAAAAGAGAAAACAATTTTAAAAAATTTACCTTCCATCCATCAGCCCATAATAAATTCCGAAAAATCTTCTCAAAACACAACATAATTCTTGCACCTCAAAATAGATTTAATATCAAAAATTTGTTAAAAGGCCCCCCCCCCCCCAAAAAAAAATTCAATTACTACCAAAGAAAAACCAGGAATCTATGAGATCAAATGTGAAACTTGCCCTAAAATGTATATAGGAAAAACAAAAAGAAATATTGACATCAGACCTAAAGAACATATAAGAAACATTAAAAATGGTAAAACAGAAAAACCAGCAGTGGCTTTTTATTTTTTGAATACTAGACATGACATCAACTTGGAAACATGTTTAATAAAATATGTTAATCACCCCATAGACCTTACCGTATGGGAAAAAATCTTCATTAACAAAAAATCGTCATAGAGTCATGAATTTTGAAACTCCACCACCGGACGTCTTTGACAAGTACATCATGCCATCTATCGACGATATGGAGAAAGAGGAATCCACTACAGTCCGCACCAGTCAAGTTCCAGCTGATGATAAGAGCAGAAGCTCTTGAAACATGTCCTGTGAAGAAACACAGTGTGAGTGAAGCAGTGTGTGAATATCTTCTCAATTCACTTTTGTGCTAAGTTGTGCTTCACTGTCTCTATGCTTCTTTCAATTTTATACTTTAATTTTGGTTTTCATTTTCATGCTAAGAATTTTAAAGTAGTACTTGGAAATATTCTTGAAATAAATTTTATAATGCCGAGAAGTAACTCAGAAAACAAGTCACCCTTGTTTAGCTCCTTTGGCAGAGGTAATAACATGATAGGCATGCTTGCAAAAAAGTGTTTGGAGTTCAATTTCATAACATACTACAACTCTATTATGGCATATCTCTCAGAAATATCAAGTATGAAACAACCAAACTAACATGTAGGGCTCATCTTGAATATTGGAATAAACAAACCATACCAAGCAAATCTATGAATTAAAGTTGGGTCCACATGGTAAACAAATAAAATTCTTTTGATTTTAACTACATTTAAATTCGGAGATATTGTTGGCTAATTTATAGGCCACAACACATTTCACAAAATGGGATTAATATAAGGCCATTTATGTATGAAATTTGGAAGGAAAAATTAACGCTCCCAGTATACTATGTTAATGATGGGAGGATCAGTGGCGAAGCATACAATGAAGACCTGGATGTGCTGCATGCCCAAGCATTTCAGGAGAAAAAGAAGGAAAACAAGAAAATTCATGCCAAACAATATTTTATTTCCTCTAGATGCTCAATCAATGAGTCTTGAGTCAATGTCTGGTTGATGATGGAGGCAAAGTCTCTGAAACATGTTCCGGGAAAATTTAAAAGTAAGTGTTGTTTAGTGTCATTAATCGACTCCCTTTAAATTTAATTTATTACAACACTGTTTTCAACATTTCCAAGAAAGGAATTTGACAGCTGCTTAGATTTGAGTAACCAGTTCCATACTGAATATTACTCATTCAATACTGAATAGTTATGTATTTATGCATTCATAACCTTGAATACCATGCTTCATAGGTTTCCAGAAGCAATTGCAACTCTTCAATTGTTGGGAGGCACTGACGGATGTGAAGTCTCTGTAGTGTGTGAAGAAAAGTTTACATTTTTGTTTTATGTGGCACTTCTAAATACAACTATAAATATATTTCAATAGCATTAGCAATATTATGTTATGTAAATTGGTATTTAGTGGTGACAAATAGGAAATTCTTATGAACTTTTAAGTTACTAGCAAAAGTGTCTGAATTGCATACTTTCTTCATGTTAGATTAACAATTCACGCACTGCGGGCCAGCTCTCAGAAAAATTGGAACGTCTGAGTGGAGAGGGGAGACAGAAATATGCCTGCTTGTAGTATGGACCAGTCTTGCAATATAAAATGGCCTATGTATGACTGTACAATGGAAAGAGTACTAAAGAATAGCCTTAGTTCCTTGACTCACTATTCTCTCTTATTTTAATAAAAATTATTACTTGGAGCTTTCCTCACTTTAAAAGTCATGCCTCACCACTAGTTAAAAATAAAATATTTACTTTTTCAGTATCATCAACTAAACAAAATTATAAGAAATAATATTTACGACATTATGTTTACCTGAATCATTCCACATTTTTAGTACTTGTTTAAGACATAAAAGTCTACTCAACGCATTACTTGTGATACCAAAGTATAACCACAGTATGCTTATCTGTACCACCTTTCTGGTTTTCTTTATGCAAAACTTCATTTTTCTTAATTTTTTTGCACTTTCAAAGCAGGATGCCTAATCAGATCCCTTTATGTATTTCATATGAGCAATCAATTCTGTTTTCATATAGAAGTACATTTTACAAATTCTTATGTACGAAGTGAGTTGGGAGCATACGCTTGGACATTCACTGTCTTTAAGTTGTCACCCATTGGAACCATTTTGCATTGTGCTGGAGGTATCTTGAGTATATGGGTCTCCTGAAGGCTGCTGGTGTGGTGCCATTCCATAACCCATGTATGCAGGATATGAAGCTGCTATGTTACTTGGCAGAGGTTGTGCAGGCTGCAGGCAGTGCTGTGCTGCTGCTGGTGGTGGTGGTGGTGGCGGAGGAGGTAAACCCATCAGAGGTGGCAACGGATGAGCGTGAGGTGGTATAAAAGGACTAGCAGCTGGGACAAGTGATGAATGCGCTGTCAATCCTTGATGCTGTGGTGAGTTATGGGGATAGTTGAAGAACCTGTAAAGAAACATCATACAATTAACTATGTTGCCAAAAACATTCTTAAACTTTTATTGATCAAAATTATTGTTATTTACAGAAGATAATTCTAGTGGAAGTTGAAATGGCATCAATATATAAAAGAATGGAAAAAGAATACGGGGTATTGAACAACAGGAATTATAATCTAAATTCAATAACAAAATATCTCTGAAACTATTGGGTGTCTCTGGACTGATGCTGAATTTCAGTTAGTAACAGGAGTAACTGTCTGGTGCCAGGGGAGTACTTGTGACCTTAACTTCTTTTTTAACTTCCCTAGTTATACCACGATCATGGTGTTAGGGGATTCTTGGTCCTCCACCCCTTATGTCATTAGACGATGAGTTCAGGAACTGCAACTCTGAATCAGATAGAGTGTCAAGGATGGGTGATCAGCCGAATGTCTGGAATGAAAGTGAGAGAAGTAGATGAATGGAATGTGGGTGAAGTAGATGAAAGGAAAGATGATAATGAAGCAATTGTTGGAGTGATGATTAGGAAACTGGCGATCCCAGAGAAAACCTGCCCCAGTGCCATGTTGTACACCACAAACTTCACATGCCTGGGATCGAACCCAGGCCACCGTGGTGAGAGTCAGAAATCTAACCGCTTGGCCATGGCTCAGCTTGTCTTTAACTTATCAAAATTTTTTTTCTAAATGAATTCTTTAGTGTTACGGATATATTCATTAAAGTGTATAACAGTAGAAAGGTTATTAAACAAATAAGTAAGTCAGCAATTAGTTTAAATTATTTTATATAATTCTCAAAGTAGCCTTCATCAACATCTGAACATTTGGCAATTTTTTTGAAAAACAGTTTTCTCTAATGTTAACACACAGGAGCTGACAATATGACAAGTTTACAAAATTCATATTTCATATTTTTTTAATTCTATGAATCACAGTGAATATTCAATGGGACAGATTAGGTATAGTATTCTATTAACATAATTTTGAGTTGAACTAATACTTAATGCTTCACTTATTGCTTAGTATTTACCTAGAACGCGTTTCGTTAGGATCTTCCTAACATCATCAGCTGTTATTGACTAATGGACGTCGAAAGAAAGAAAATTGTTTAATTTCGACACTACCTTTGAAGAAAACCCCAATTTTAGGTTCATCAAGATGCCAACAGAGACACACCTATCACCTTCGAGGAGTTCACCGAACCGACGTCCATTAGTCGACAACAGCTGATGATGTTAGGAAGATCCTAACGAAACACGTTCTAGATAAATACTAGCAATAAGTGGAGCATTGAGTATTAGTTCGATTCAAAATTATATTAATTTTGTGCTTCATTGTATCATAGTTCTTGCACAATGGAATATAGTATTCTATTTTTGTATTTCAAAAGTTTTGAAACAATATCCATCTCATACTTTATTCCTACCCTTGTTAATGAGGTGTTACTAAATTCAATGGAAACAGTACTTCATTTTATAAAAAATTATTGATAAAGGTTGCTTAGTTTATTGAAAGGAACCAAATGTGTAATTATACACAAACAGTATTATTACTCCATTTAAGATTTTGAGATTTGCCCACCTGTGGACCATAAAGGGTTGCATAGAAATATTATCTGTAACACAATTTGGAAGGTCACTTGTTTCAATTAGATTCACAATTCTTGGTATGTAATTTTTTCTATTCATTTAAGAGATATTTATTCACCTATAATGCTTCTTGTGAACCACTCTGCATAATGGAGTATATAAGATAGGTAACTCAAATTCTTACCTTGTAGTGTAAGTACTAAATAAATATTCATTCATTCACTTTATGAAACTTAGTTAACTCCATTTTTTCATTCGTTTTTAGACACTTTGGTTAATAGTTGTGGATATTCACCTGAATTTCTGTAATTTATTGTAACTTTTGATCTCGTGTGACGTTTTCCTATAATACCTGTCGTTTTCCTTTTGGAATTTGTTATGTTAAATTGTAGTCTTTTGTTATTTGACATAGCTATTCACCAGCATTTTGTATTTTTCCAATCTAAAATTTGGACTCAGTTGTTTGCAAGGAAAAAGTGATTCATATATACCTACTCCATTAATTATAAAATCATAGTGCAATGTATTCAGCCATATTTATATGGCATCATTAAAATGTGTTATATAATTTTGGGATATATAAAAGGGTGTATATACAAGTGGGGGAAACCTGTGCAATAGCTCAGGGCGACAGTTTTAGGGGCAACAAAATTTTATGAAATTTGGCCATGCACAAGAATGGAGTTTCAAAAGCGTTACATTTTACTATTGTCCTATTTCCATTGTACCTACCAGGGGTAAGACAAGAATATGCATTTTAAGAATTATTTATACAAAGAAATTGGAGAGTCAGCTGAATGTAAACAAAGATTTGCTTTTTTTTTTTGTATTACATTTTCATAATAAAGTGTTTTATGAGATTCATGAAGTTTGGGCTTGAATATGTATAGTAGCTATACATTTGTGTGCCTTATGTATGTTTACTATGTGATAATTACCAGAGACGATCCCCAAGGAAGATTGGTCTTGGTGCAATGATGCCCATAGAACTGTAGTACTGCTGTGCTAGTATTTCCAACTCATTTGTATATTTTCTCTTCCACTTGGTACGCCTATTTTGAAACCATATTTTGATCTGCAAACAATACACAGTAGTTAGTTGAAACTTAACAATACCAATTATGGGGAGAAATAAACAGACTAGAACTTTTCATTTTCCTCAGTTTTTATGATACATACTTTCAGCATCATTATAATGATGTTCGGAAATATCAAGGAAGTGGTTCAGAACTTTGCCTTATTTAATTATTTATTTATTTTGTAATTTGCGTCCTCCAACGTTGTCATATCGGAAGCTGAATGAAGTGGATGAAATGATGCTCAAATGAGTCCGGGGTCCATGGAGCTCAGAGCTACCCGGCATTCGTCTTTCAGGATAAGGGAAAACCCCGGAAAAAACCTTATCCAAGTAACTCACCCTAACCGAGATTCAAATTCGGGACCTCTTGAACGTGAGGCAGACACGCTACTTCTATGCTACCCAGACGGGTATTGCTTCGGTTATGCTAGACTGAAAACTATGAAAATGACAAATTTTTGTTTTTCTATCAAGAATATGGTAAGAAGAAAGTCATCTATTGCATTCCAACAAACTTTCCACGTTGTGATTATTTTAAGACTCTGAATTATTAAAAAAAAAAAAAAAAAAAAAAAAAAAAAAAAAAAAAAAAAAAAAAAAAAGTGAACAGCTAACTAAGCTTAAAATTAGAATAAGCACCAACTATAGTATTTCATCAGAATGTTTCAAAGAAAATCAACACCCCCCCCCCGAAAAAAATTACACCTTACGTAGAACATTGTGGATTTCGTCCCCTCCCTCAAAATGGCTGTAAGATTTTTATTAAAATGTCATATATTTGAGACATTTATTGGAAAAATAAAAATGTATCTTACTTTTCTCCAAACAGCCTGTGAAATGCATTTCCTACGGAATTTCATATATGCTTAAATAGCTGGTAAACTCTTTAAAATGCAATTTATCTGCAATAACGCGTTTTGGTATAAGCGTATCTAAGTTATCCATTATCACTATTTCAAACTGTTCAATAATTTGTCATTCCTTCTTTTGATGTTCCTTCAATAATAAGTTGTTGCTCGTATTAGCTTGGAAAGAATATGGCATTTTAAGGCCAACACTTAAGGCATCCATTTCCAAAGGATTTCTTGTCCACCAGTATGAATACCTAATTGATACTTCAGTACCAATGGATTTGTCTGTGCATCATCTTCTCACTCACAGTTGGACTACAGAATCAAAACAACCCAAAAGTCTTAAAATTACATTTAAATATCCTATGCACTCACAACAATGTCACAACAATATGCCTGACGTAACACAACGTGCACAGTAGCAAACCGCTCCTTGTCCCAATGCAAAGACAATAAAGCTGCAGTACTGAGTTGCAAAATGCCCTTCGAGTGAGATATTTGCTACCATAGATTGTTGAATTGTTAATCCCATACTCTTTGGTTTATTTGGTTCAAATAAAGCATGTTCAGAGACAGCAATGTATCCGTAAACAAATAAAATCGAAACAACTGAGTTGCAGCGACCAGAAAGCCTGTAATATTTCATGTATAACAGGCGCAGCTCCGGAAGTAGTGCCTCCGTGCCGTGGAACTGCCTTAAAAAGCGGTGGAAAAGAGATTTTAAACTATTTGCATATCTACTTTTAATGCGGTTCGAGACGCAGTGAGAATATCTCGCATATCAACACGAGACTTTGGAATCTGGCACAAAATTATGTTTTTCTGCACAATGACTTAGGACTTCAGCGGGAAGTGCTGCGGCAACGAATAGAAGTCCGTGCCGGTTAATTGTTGGCACATCTTCCGTTGGCAGCATATGCTAAACAGTAGTACCAAATATACTCAAAAAAAAAGATTAATGTACCTTTTGCGGAGGTTAATTCTTTGCAGCAGAGATCGTTGGTACGCCTCTTCCATTTGGTTGGAATCGATTCATACCTAACTTAGAGGCATCAAAATATGATCATAACATCAATAAAGAATGATCATAACTTTTTTACGGTCATAATTTTTCACGCTAAAATTCAATCTTATATTCTGTTAGCTTAATGTGAAACAAACACGCCGTAGTAGTTTCATTGTTGGTGCTCTTGGTTCCCACCTGTGAGAACCAAGCAAGTTCAGACATGTTCAGTATCGCATACCGATGCAATGGAGGTAACATGCAGTTAAAGTTGATGTTAGAGGAAGATCCGGAGCTTCTTTCAAATGTAATCACTGCTTATGAAACTTGGCTACATCATTTTGATCCTGAGAGCAAACAGCAAAGCTCAGTGTGGAAATCTCCTTCATCACCAACCCCCAAGAAAGCAAAAGTGGTTGCTTCTGCTGGGAAAGTTATGGTCATCTCATTATTTGATATTCATGGAATGGTTTTTCAGCATGTTGTACCTGCACACATATTACTAACCGGAAAATACTACAGGGATGTCCTGAAACCATTGCAAGTCCATATCAGGTGCAAAAGATCACATTTCCGTGAAGCAGGCTGGATGCTGCACCACGAATAATGCGCGGCCGCATATTGCCAATGTTGTTGCTGAATACCTTGCAAAAATCAACGTGAAGTGCATCCCTCACCCTCCCTATAGTCCGAATTTAGCCCCATGTGACTTTTTTCTATTCCCTAACTTGAAGAAACGTGTTCGTGGGAGGCATTATCCATCATCAGAAGCAGTGTTGAAGGCTGCGGAGGCGATTTTGAAGTATCTCTCAAAAATGGTTCCCAGCATGTCTTTGAAGACTGGCAGAAACGCTGGGACAAGTGTATCACATTCAGGAGAGACTATTTTGAGAAGGATCATAAAAATTATGAGGATGAGTAAAAGTACGTTGTCAAAAAAATTGTGATCATTCTTTATTGAACAGCCCTCGTATCTTCGTAGAGTATATAACTTGCTAGCAGTTGGTTTCACTTTACTGTTATTAACACTTTAGTTGTGATGTCACCCTAACTTAAAAATGGGCTATACTTTCAGTGCCACAAGTCCATACCTATATATTTTCTTTGCATCTCGCAACAGTACTGAGCATGCGCGTGAGCGGTTAGCTGCGGTGCGGGTGAATTCAGCCTAGCCTGTGCGCGGATGTCTGAGTCAGTGCTGTCACTGGCATCTGCTGCATGTACGCACGCACAACAACAAACCAGTCGTTCTCGATACGTTGAAGCCAGTGATGATAGAGTTTGATTGTTCTGACAGTTTTTAATTGTGAATTGTGAGAAGTTATTCGTGTCGTTCAACATGTATTGTTGGTTACAGACTGGATCAATTAAACGTAAGCCTACAACTGGTGATCAAGAGGCAAGTAGAACGTACTAGTTTAACTAGTTGCTGTTCTGCCGATCTGCGAAAAGTAAAATGGCGAAAATACAGCGAAGAATATTTAAGTTTCGAATTTGTTCGATCTAGAACTGAAGATGAACAAAAACTTCAAAGTGTTTTGTGTTATAATGTACTGCCCAGTGCCGCAATTAAGCCTGCTAAGCTACGAAGGCATTTAGAGACGAAACATCCGAATTGCATTGCTAAGACACTTGATTATTTTAAAATAAAAAGTAAGGAGATCAAAATGAGTAAATGTAGAATAGAAAAAAATTCTACTGGAACCAGTAGTGAAAAGGCAACACTAGCTTCCTATGAAGTAGTGCTACTCGTTACTGAAAGTGGCAAGACTTACAACATTTCAGAGGAATTAATATTGCCAGCTGCTAAAAAGTTGTGTAACATAAGGATTGGTGACTCAGCTGCCGATGAGCAGAACACAGTCCCAGTATCAAATGATTCAGTTAAACGTAGAATTGTAATTGTGCCTCAAAATGTCCTGCACCAACTAATTATGACATTAAAGTCAACAACAATGTATGCTTTACAACTTGGCGAAAATACTGATTTCACTGACAAGTCTCATTTGTTAGCTTTTGTACGTTACGAACACGAGAAAAAACTTTTTGAAGGCCTATTGTTTTGTAGGGAAGTGTTGCATAATACTGCTGAGGATGTCTTTAAGACACTTGATGGATTTATTTCAGAGCAAGGTCTGCGTAAGCACGGAAGGAGCCGCAGTGATGTCTGGACACAACGCTGGATAGAAAGCTCGATTTCAAGTTGTCAACCCTGAGATTAAGTGGACTCATTGCTTGATACATAGAGAGGCGTTGGCTGTAAAAATAAATCCGCCAGATTTGTGAAAAACATTAGAAGAATTGGTTAAAATTGTGAACTACATTAAAGCCGTCCTCTTAACTCACGGATATTCAAGAACTTATGTGACGAAATAGAAGCGAACATAAACAACTGTTGTTGCAGACAGATGTTCGCCGGCTTTCTTATGGAAATTTTCTTTCGCAATTTTTTGAATTAAGTGATGAAGTGGGACTATTTTTCAAGACAGCAAGCACGAAAAGTTTCCCCTAGCATATCTAGCTAGCATCTTCTCACACTTAAATGAACTAAACCGAAAATTGCAAGGACTAAAACCAGATGTTTTCACTTTTCATGAGAAAACTAAAGCAATGATAGGTAAACCTCAAGTGTGGAAAGGTCGTATGGAAAAGAAATCCTTAGGCTCTTTTTTATTTTGGAACAATTTCTGACTTCATCAGAAGAAACTTTGCCTACAAATATTGAAGAAACCATAGTAGAACACCTGAATGGCCTATCAGAAACTTTGAGGAAGTAGTTTCCAGCACCGACAGATGATCAGAATGAGTGGCTAAAGTATCCATTCCAGAAAAAAGATATAGGCAGTATTGATAGCCTTTCGGAAGAAGATCAAGACCAACTAATAGTTATTTAACAGCAAAGGATGGAAGGTTGTATACCAGGACATTGAACTTGCACAATTTTGGTTTGGCGTAGAGTGAATTTAATGAACTTATTACCAAAGCACTTAGGTATATTGTGCCCTTCCCAACCACGTATTTGTGCGAGCAAACATTTTCAGTGTTTGCAACTTCAAGCCATTGAAGAGACATGACCTGCCAATGTAGAAATTGACTTAAGAGTAAAAATCTCCAACTTTAAGTCCAGCTTAACTGAGCTTATTCAATTAAAAAACACGGTTGCATTGTTCATATTAATGCATTCCAAAGAACAAAGTTTCAAGCTTTTTTTTCACATAAACTGATTTTTTAGTAACCAAATACTAACTTTGTTGAAATGGTCAAATAATCGATTCAGAACAGTATGAATAACTTTTTATATGTATAAAAATGGTTTCTTAACATGGAAAATAAATTCATTTTTATAACATGTTGTGCCTGATGTTATTACTCCTTGGGTAATCCAAAGAATGTGGTATTTCTAATTTTTACTTATATAAGAATAAAGTTAAATAAAAACCTGGCTAGGCAGACTTGTATAAAGTTTATTTCAGAGTGAAAAAAATTAAATTATTCAATTTAAAACATATATATTTTTAGTTAATTGATGGAAATCGATCATTTCTCCACACTAGTTGTATATAGGCTAAGGTTTTTGATAGAGTCAACATGAAAAATTCAATGCCATGTCCGGGATTTGAACCACGGATCTTCTGGTTTCCGTCCAGTCCCTCTTAACCTTTGAGCTACCATGGCCAACGTGCCGTCCTGAAATTAAATTCTCCAGTTGACTCATATATTTCCCTGGTAGACCACTAGGGGCTCTCGCATCCGAGATACACCGTTTGTGACGACTTACTATCGTAAGTACTTAAGTCCCAGGCTTCATCATTTAACTCTTATTATTTTAGTTAATTGATGTATATAGGCTAAGGTTTTTATAGATAGAGTCAACATGAAAAATTCAATGCCATGGCCGGAATTTGAACCACGGATCTCCTGGTTTCCAACCAGTCGCTAGTGTGGAGAAATGATTAATTTCCATCAATTAACTAAAATAATAGGAGTTAAATGTTGAAGCCTGGGACTTAGTACTTACGATAGTAAGTCGTCACAAACGGTGTATCTAGGATGCGAGAGCCCCTAGTGGTCTACGGAGGAAACATACGAGTCAACTGGAGAATTTAATGTCAGGACGGCACGTTGGCCATGGTAGCTCAAAGGTTAAGAGCGACTGGACGGAAATCAGTTTATTTTATTTAGTTTAACTTTAAGTTTTTAATTTCTTATTAATTAAATTTAAAACAAAATATACAATAAAATATGTTAAATTATACATACAGTAACTATTTAAATTCTAATTATAAAATTCAAAAATAGTCGACTCGTTCGTAGAAATTGAGTTGCCAAACTATGGGGGTCCTTGAGGCAGAACAGTGGTGAGTGTGTCAACAATAGTTGTAATATAACAGATAAACAGTGAATTCATTCAAACTGAGCAGCCACTCACAAATCCTATAAACACCCACAATCTGGAATATTCAAGAAGGGCTTTCAAGGAAAGCTAGAGAAATCTTGAAATCAAATGAACCTGCTTCCATCCCCTCACTGACACCAAAAGTTTGAAGCAGCGATTGCGTACATCAAACGAATCATGTGTAATGAATCATTTCTGCAAAGGTTTGTTTCTCTTAAGATGAGCTAGAAAATAAATTTTTGTAGGAACCTTTTCAGAAACGATAAAAATACATGATATTGGGTGGAAAAGTCACGTGAATATAAGGTTTTTTAACTAACCTCGTTTCGAACCTCGCCTTTGCATCATCATCATCATACGTATTCCAGCAGCTAATTAATCCACTCGAACAGCTGCCACGTATTCTAAGTCGCTTTTTGGGAAAGCACACGTTATCCACCTTGCTAGTACTATATACATGTAAAACCATTGTTTATTTAATCTTTTCTCAGATTCTTGATCCTCATTCAAGGCTGTATTTATTAATGCGATAATACTGATTAGAAGGTCAGAGCTGCAATAAAGGTTTTTGTGCTGAAAGGGTTAATACTTTAAACTGCGGGTTGCATAAATAAAGATAAATAGGGGCAGCTGACTCACCTAGTATATATAGGTATATATAGTGCGATCCATATAAACCTGAACGCCCGCCTCGATGTCGTAGATGGTAGCATGTCTGCCTCACGTTCAAGGGGTCCCGAGTTCGAATCTCGGTCAGGGTGAGTTACCTGGATAAGGTTTTTTCCGGAGTTTTCCCTTATCCTGAAAGACGAATGCCAGGTAACTCTAAGCTCCATTGACCCCGGACTCATTTGAGCATCATTTCTCCAGTGTCATTCACCGTCCGATATTTGGAGGACGTAAAATGAAAAAAAAAAATGAACCATTCCAATAGGCCATAACTTTTGAACTAATAATAGGACACACGTACAACTTTGTGAGAATATAATACACAATTGGGAGATTACATTATACTATTTACATCTCAGAAAAAGATGTTGGAGGTGTACTCCATCAGCATCTATACATGTTTTCACTCATCTCACCATATTCTCTGACGTTTTACGGAGATGATATTTCCAGCAAGATGGAGCAACGTGCCATACATCTAATGACACCATGAAACTTGTAATCAGTTTCTTTGATAATCGAATAATTTCAAAAGGTCTCTGGTCCCCAGATCCCCTAACCTAATCTCATCGGATTAGTGGGTATCTAAAAATAGATACACAAGAATAGGCCACGGAAAATTGATGTTCTCAAGGTATCCATTCCAACTGAAATAAGTAACATTGGCGAGGATACTCTCCGTAAAACTTCAGAGAATATGGTAAGACGAGTGCAAACATGTATAGATGCTGGTGGAGGACACTTTCAACATTTTCTGTCAGATGTAAATAGTGTAATGTAATCTCCCAATTATGTATTATATTCTCCCAAAGTTGCACATGTGTATATATGCAAGTGTGTGTTGTTTATATATATGGTAATTAGTTCCTACTATAAGAATGTATTATAAATATTGCTCAGGGCTGCTTGCTTGTCATCATTATATATAGCTTTTTATTTATTTATTTGTACTGTTTCTTATCATGAGCTTTGGCTCTGGAAACCTTTTAAGATAACAAATAAATTAAATAAATAAACATTTATGGAAAATGTCTAGGACTTTCAGAAAAAAACAACCCACCCCAAAGGTTACATTACAAAGAAATAATTTTGATTTTCTCATAATTG
Organism: Mantis religiosa; assembly: GCA_030765055.1. Lineage (NCBI taxonomy): Eukaryota > Metazoa > Arthropoda > Insecta > Mantodea > Mantidae > Mantis > Mantis religiosa. The sequence goes on along the minus strand of CM060954.1, from coordinate 95,396,366 downwards.
GTAAAATCATTTTATTAATACACACATATATTGTATAAAATATATACATATATAACAGAGAAAAAATTCACTATAATTAAAGCGTACTAAAAGCAGAGAACATTGTAAACATCAATCTACTCTACAAGACTTTAAAACATATTAACTTTTAAAGCATATTAATTTTAATAAAGCCAGCTATAAATTAGTGATTGTGAGCATCAAAATATGCCTTAAGTAAAATTTCAACAAATTTCCTTTTAAAATCTTCTATGTTTCTGCAGCGTTTCAATTCCAGTGGCAGTGCATTAGGTATATAAGTTGATAACGTGTGAGGTTAGGCTGTTCAGGCCATAAGTAGAAGTGTTCACAGTTGTTTTTTTAAGTTTCCTTTATTTCTTGTATTTTATATATAATTATGATGATGACGGTGTGTGTGTGTGTGTGTGTGTGTGTGTGTGTGTGTGTGTGTGTGTGTGTGTGTGTGTGTGTGTGTGTGTGTGTGTGTGTGTGTGTGTGTGTGTGTGTGTGTGTGTGTGTGTGTGTGTGTGTGTGTGTGTGTGTGTGTGTGTGTGTGTGTGTGTGTGTGTGTGTGTGTGTGTGTGTGTGTGTGAGAGAAGCTTCCGAATGTTAGATTATAATTTAGAAGATTATTTTTTATTTTATGGAGATATATTATCAAGAATAACTCTATGCTTATTTGTAATAGGAAAATGTTATTTGCATGTATGTTAAAGTGTTTTTGTGTTTTTTTCTAAAAGGAAAATTGTAGATTATTTTCAAAGCACCATTTTGGAGTACTTCGAGACCATGAATTAAATATTTAGCAGAATTACCTCATAAGACGTTTTAGTAGTCAAAATTGGATGGAATTGAAGCGTGGTAGATACTTCCTAAACAGGGACGTATTTAAAGGGGGTCCAGGGGGTCCGAATCCCCCAAATTAATTTTTATTTCAAACTTTTCATAAATAGTTGAAATAAAACTTAGTTTAAAATAAATCGAAAAAGTTTATTCAAGCTCCTCATCTTAACATCTCTATTCACTGTCAGGCAAGTTATTTAAGAGATAAACGAAAATTACTGCACAGCAGCTGTAGAATTCGTTAAAATACACAAATAATGTCAATTATAATAATGTATTGCAAAGTTAACCAATTCTGATATATTGTAATTTGTTGATTAGAATTCCCAGTTACTTAAAGGTATGTAATTTTAACCTCTAAGTTCCTATTGCCCGCCTCGGTAGCGTAGATGGTAGCATGTCTGCTTCACGTTCAAGAGGTCCCGAGTTCGAATCTCGGTCAGGGTGAGTTACCTGGATAAGTTTTTTCCGGGGGTTTCCCTTATCCTAAAAGACGAATGACGGGTAACTGTTAGCTCCATGGACCCTGGACTCATTTGAGCATCTTTCACCCATTTCATTCACCGTCCTATAGGACTATAACGTTGAAGGACGTACATTAAAAAAAAAGTTCCTATTCCCTTTTTCTTTCAAGGAGAACTAATACTTCAAATGTATCAATCAGTGGTTCACTTTTTAAATATCTAATTACTGCTTATATCACTTTATCCCAGGTATAAGAACAAAAAATGTACAATGTGGAAGGCCTTTCTACAGACTTTATCCAAAGAAACAAGACAAAAACAAACTTTTCTAAGAACAATTTTTAGCAGCTTGGGTGGAGAAATTCATGTGAATATAATATATTACATGTGTTTTTATTTTTACTAACATAATAAAAACACATCCTTGATTGGCTTTATTAAAAGCCAATAATTCAACGTAGATCTTTTGCCCTCCCCCGGAAATTGATTTCTAAATACGTTGCTGTTCCTAAATGATTAAACTGAATCCTTTGAATTTCAACCTGAGAATTACAGCTAGTACAGGTAGAATCTTACTTCTCACATGTACAATGTGGTCCTTCCATGTAAAAGTACTGTCTAGAGACAATCGAAGGTATGTGATTTTTGTTACTCTTTCAATTACTGCGTTATCAGCATGCACGTTGTTATCTAATACTGGTACAAATATATTTTGTTTTAGAGACATTTAAGGGCACTGGGAGGTTATTTTTATCCAGACAGGGCTAGTTTTAACAACATTGAAATATAAATATATAAAAAGTAAACACTGCTAGAAATATAAATTTGGTATAATTATAGTATAGGGATGTGTGCATTTATCTACGATATAATATTTACATTAAGCTCATACAGCTCCTTGCAAAAGGGGCAAAAAGCACTCTGTGTATCCTGAAAAAAAGGTATTCAGGTCTAGGTTCCTTGTAGGAATTTAAAGCTATAGGAACCAATCTTTCTCCTATATAACATAAAACACAGTTTTATAATCTAAAATAAATAAAAAGAATACATAATTTATACTATGCACATGAAAAATTATTTAATTGTGTTAAAAAAGGATAATATTTTTAAGGACTGAAATTTATTTTCCCTCCACTTTATAAATGATATGAATATAAAAGTTAGATTAATGTGTTCAGGGAACATTAAAAAATAAGCACTAAAAATCGTGTATCAATATTTTTTATAGTTTTTTGAGAAACATGCACCTAAAGAATGAAAATTCAAGTTTTTGGGAAATCACGCTCAAAGATTAAGCACCATTCTTTTTAAATTATACATACTCTCAGAACATGTCTGCTGCATATTCCTGCTCAGTTAGGTTTTTCTCATCTTATCTTTACCTTTTCTTACTTCTAGCTCTACTTTCAAGCAAATGAGCTGTTCATTTTGCCTTTGAGAGTCGACGCACATCTTTTTTTAGACATGCTGCCCTCATATTTCCACCAACCTTTATACCCGTTTTTGTCATTACTTTATGCCTACCACTGCATCCACCCATCATTATAACAAATACCACTATCATATACACCTATTTTTAAAGTATTTGGTCCAACATGCACAGTTTTTGGAATTCTTTCCCATATTAGATGATCAAAACTTGCATTTGGGTTTTGGGTTTGACCATGCAAGCACTTTCTCAGTAATTCATCTTGAGAAAGTTCCCTAAATACTGGTTTAATTGCCAAAGGAACCTCTTCTGGAACAGAGTTTTTATGCTTCTAAGTGTGTTAGTTCAGAAATTTCAAGCTTTGGAAGTATGCTGAGTAAAATGTGTATGCAGAAGATCAGAAAGTGGGCGTGTCATTGCGCCGCCATATTTAAATTGATGGATTAAAGGGCTTTAATACCAGTTGATGACCTATGTTATATATATCATCCAAAAGCTGAAGAATTATATAACTTTTAACACTAAAAACAAAAGATACATCGACCTCCCAGTGCCCTTAATGGTAACTTATTAAACTTAAACCAATTATTTCTCTTTCCTTTTTATTTAGAAAACACGCACAAATAGAGACAGTAAACAGAAACCCGTTCCTTCTAAGGCCAAGAGAAGGGAGAATGATTTGTCTGGTGGTGGTCACAACACCCCAGTTCACACGTGTGGCACATGCTGAGATGGTAACGGGAATCCCCAAGTATCAGACTAAGGGATGGCATGGCACTTGCTGGCGCCAGTCCTTCACCGTTTAACAAGCCTGAGTTATGGGAGATGTCTACGTAATGCGGAAGTGTTGCTCGTTATAAGTAGATATGGCTGATAATTATCATTATTGATGGAGCATCGGGCAAACTGCCGAAACGTGAAACGGTACAGCTCCTGTCCATCTGGCTCACAGCAAACTCACTATGTCTAGAGCTGCCAGAATTATTTGGCGTAAAACCGGGACCACAAAGGTACAATCTTAACTTATTAATGACCATTTCGCTTATTAATAGTTCAACATTAACTATTTTAGACTCCAGTGACTAATTAATTTATTGCATTTACCTTTCATGTTACAATGAAATTATTATATAATGATATAGAGTACTTTTAAAGTAAATAAATTATTATAGACTCTTATCTGCTCCTATTTATCCCATATACTTGTAATTTCATAGTCTTGAATATTCCTGACAATGAATGAAAAAAAGTCTGAAGTTACAGTCACATGAGTTTTCCTCTTCTAGTGTACAATATTAGTATATAATACAACTAGACTGTAATGGCGGTAATTAAAACGCGAGTATTATTATTAACCGAGCGAGCAAAGCGAAGTCCTCCACAAACAGCATCCAATTTCGCTTTTACCTCCTTGCAAGTTTTCCCATTTAAAAGTAAAATGCTAATCCCTGAACAACTTATTGAAATCTCTGTAAAATCCAAACTAACCTATGAATGAACAAAAATTTGTTTTGACGTGTAAGAGATGACAATACATGATGATAACACAATCTTCCCTTACCAACATCACATATTTTGAAAAACAGATATTTATTGAACCATCCTCATACCCAGAAAGTTCAAGACATATATTTCATTTCTCACGAAAATATCTTTAACTTAGTATAGCATTTTAATCAAAATCGTTAAAGCCATTTTTCAGAAAATCAAAATTTATGAAAAGTGTAGCAAAAAATCTTCATCTAAAGGATAGTCTGAAGTGGGGGACTTACATGAAAATTTTCGTGTCGCATCCTTAGAAGTTATGCTCTTCGCACTCACACACATACATCCACTTTCTTATTCAATCTTGGCTGTAGAAAATTGCCCACCCTCTGCAGGAAATCAAACCCGGCACCCCTGATACAGCAGGTAGGAATTGCTCTGTTTCAGGTGGTTAGGTGCTGCCCTGTTGAACCCAAGGTCACGGGTTCACACTCGACTTAGACTATTTTTAAGTGTGCTTAAAAGACATACGAGGGTGGTCTGAAATGTTTCCGACTTCAACATGAAGATGGCAGCACTCATAAATGAAAGCTAGTGCCTTCGTTGTTTATCTGTTGATCGTCACTCACCAAAGTTCAGCCCTTTTGGATGCTCAGTTGTTATGTAACAGTCGTTTGAGTGAGTTGATGTGTTTTTATGAAAATAGACAAAATCAAGTATCGAGCTGTCATAAAATAGTTGTTTTTTAAAGGCAATACGCCTAGGCAAATCAAAGATGGGTTGGATTCTGTGTATGGGGTCTCTGCACCATCATTTACCACATTGGACAGGTCAATTTAAACGTGGCCATCAGTGCTTGGGAGACGATGAACGTTCGGACGTCCAAAAACTGCAACTACCAACGAAAACATCTCCAAAGTTCACCAAATGGTGCTAGACGACCACCGAATTAAAGTGAAAGAGATAGCAGAGGCTATGAGCATGTCAGAAGAACGTGTTTTTCACATTTTAAATCAACATTTAGACGTGAGAAAGCTGTCCGCACGTTGGGTGACGTGTTTGCTCACGTTAGACCAAAACGTGTTCGAATGAACATTTCCAGCGCTCTGTTGGCGCAGTTTAGGTGCAATAAATCTGAGTTTTGGTGCCGATTAATTACTGTAGATGAAACTTGGATACATGTTTATTAAGCCGAATAAAAATACAGTCCAAACAGTGGACTGCAAAAGGGAGAACCGGCTCCCCCAAATAAAAGCAAAAAAAAAAAAAAAAAAAAATGGCTGGGAAAGTGATGTAGACTGTTTTTTTTTGGGGGGGAGGGTGGATTATTTTAATCGATTATCTTCAAAAAGGTGAAGGCAGAACTTGCGGAAAAACGGCCACATTTGCAGGAAAAGAAAATCCTGTTTCACCAAAGCAACGCACCGTCTCACACCTCAGCGGTTGAATTTGCGAAAATCCACGAATTACGTTTGAACGGCTTCACCATCCGCCTTACTCACCAGATTTAGCTCCAAGCGACTTCTTTTTGTTCCCTCGTCTGAAAATTGCGCTCGGAGGACAGAGATGTTCGTCAAATGAAGAGGTAAATCACCTTCGTGGACAATTATTTTGCAGAGAAAAACGCCGAGTACTATTTGTGGACGGGTTACAGAGATGGGAACAGCGCTGGGAAAAGTGTGTAGAGTTACAAGGAGACTATTTTGAAAAGAAAAAAAACTGAAAAAATGTCTTGTATCTTTATTAGGTCGGAAACTTTTCAGACCACCCTCGTAGACCCATGTGGGGCAATATATGGCCATGTAAAATGTTCCTCAAGACAAAAGTCCGGCACACTGGCGGCGCTATATATATATATATTTTTGAGTGCGTATATTATCGTGTGTGTGTGTGTGTGTGTGTGTGTGTGTGTGTGTGTGTGTGTGTGTGTGTGTGTGTGTGTGTGTGTGTGTGTGTGTGTGTGTGTGTGTGTGTGTGTGTGTGTGTGTGTGTGTGTGTGTGTGTGTGCAGTCCATCGCCGAGCTAGAGTTCAGCTTTAAAATATTATATTTTCCTTTTGGTGCAGTGTCATATAATAACAAAAGCTACCTACATCATTTTCACCTAACACCAAAATCCTCAATATATAAAATGACGTAAAATTCTGCACTTTTAAACCATCAAATTAATCTCTTTAGAAGATACACATAGTCTGCGGCCATCCATAAAAATAATTATCTGATATAAAGTGTCGTAACTTTTGGTCTAAGTGTAACACCCTAACTTATCCTATGTTCCTGAGGTCAAGCGGAGGAAGATAGCTTTTTTTCAGGCGTAAAAGTCCTTAGCATGTTTTCTTCGGAAGGGAAGTAAAACCTGTAGTACGGTGTTTTAGATTTGCGGCCCGTAAAGGAACCTCAAGTCTGATTAAGAGCAAAATTAAGCGTCGTTTATGCTCAATAAAGAATGAGATGCTGAGCAGTCCATAAATAAAAATTAGATTTCAATTTTCTTAGTAAATATAAATGATCGATTTTCTGATGTTTTATGTATGATAATTTCTCTCTTTATGGAATTATTTAGAATTAACTTGATTAAATATAAATATTAAGTAAATAAATAAAAATTGTTACATCCATTACATTCTGTGCATATAACTAGAGAATTAGGATAAAGTTTATGCAGAAGAGATAGCACTGTTTATTACTTATTCATCTGCAGTATTTGATGATTATCAATGAAAGAAACAAATATAACACAGGACCTATTGTTGCATTTTAAAATCTGTGCGCATTTTGCTTTTATACTCTGCAGAGTGCCAGAACTATTTATATTGGAGAAATGACAATTATTCTTTTACTCCATAGCATTGTCAGCTAGAAGCTAAGGCCTTCTACGCAAGTATTTCGTTTAGTAACTCCAATGTATTCATATTCAAGTACAAAGCGTTTAGTAAATCCTTTTTGAATTTACGAGTGCTTTGTAACACCATATCCATCAAAACGAACTGGTATTTTCAACGCAATTCAAAGATATGGCAACACTAGTTGAGTGGTACACATTTTTAGTGTAATATTTCTGTATTTTGTTCTTTAACATTCCATTAAGAATTTTACATACTTTACAGAACATTTGACAGGCTTGCTGGTTACTTTAGGACCAGAGTCTTACTCCCTCAGTTTAAGAGCTAACCGCAAGTGGTTAACAAACATCAAAGATCAGTTAGGATTGCTCAAACAAGTAGTTCGATAGTTTTCCAACACCAATCGACAAATGTAGTCATTTTGTCACGTTTTCAAACTAATTGTAACAATCTCATTCTAATAAGGCGGGTGAGGTGGAAATTTAAAATATGTTTTTATAGTGCAGCCCACGGAAACGGCAGAGTATCGTAAAATGTACGCATACATCCTGCAATTGCGGAATTTACCAACCAGTTCAAGACACCTTTTTCAACCCACGAAATGGGGCAGTTAGGACACGGATTAATATGCAAATATAGGAAACAGAACATAAGGAAACAATAGGAATGAGAAAAATCATCTAAGTTCCACATAAAATTCATTTAAAGATAAGATAGCTAACACTATAAATAAAATAATAAAATCAAGAACATCCTTAAATGTAAAACAAGAGTGAAAAGGAATTTTATCAATATTTCTATTTACACCTAAAGGGTTATTTGAACCTGAACTACGTTCCAATCCCGTAGGGAAGGGGACCCGTCCCCTTCAGCTGCCGTGTTGCTGGCGTTGCGGACCCCTAGAACTCGTGGTACCTCTGACGTTACTAGAGGAACCTCGGGCCGAACATTCGAGCCCCTCCCTGATTGGGAATCGTTCGGATTGGATTGGACTCGAGGGGGCAGTGGTTCCCGATACTCATGGGAGATCGGGTACGTCTCCGGACGGGGTTGAGGGAAGCCATATATTCCCGCGTACTAGCCAGCATAGCTAGTAGAAGGTGTGCTAGATCACCAGGCGGCCCTACCGAGGTTAATCGGTAGCCTTCCCCTTTGGGGTCGGCGCGCGTAAATGGCGTATCCACTTCCATCCCGTCTTGAGTCCACAGGACCAGATGGGAGGCTTGTTAGTCTCTAGGTCTTGCCCTATGGAAAGCCCCACGGAGGCGCCGGGCGCCCTTACGGGACAGCTTGGTAACTCCCTGGCCATTAGAGGGGGGGGACTACATTCCAAAAACCTGTTTGGCTTCAGCTCCTAAACTCCGTTTCATAGGTCGATCAACATCTCCCACTAGTTTTATATCCACATTTTCTTTACTTTTTACATTTTTTGCTACGTGTGTATGGCAAGAAGAGCAAGTATTGTGTTCCACCCAATATTGCAGAAGTCCCTCCAGGAGGAAGAGATGAAGTGAAGGAAACACTAGACGTTATAGTCAATTTACATGGATGGAAGTCCCTAACAATTCCTAGCTCAAAGACCCGCGAGTTATGTAGAGAGATCTATGAACAACCCATCCAACCAGTTAGCCCTCCACTCTCCATCCTATGACATCTGTAAAACCCAGAAGCACAGCTGAAAGATAAGCAGCGAACATAATGAAAGTGAAATTATGAAAAGAAATTCGTGATGGATGAGAAACCAGCCTAATGATGAGAAACCGACCAGTAAAAGCATGAAAAACCGAAGGTCAGTGTAGGTAGCCTCAGTTATTCTGGCGTTCTACAAAATGTGGATAGACATAAATGGACTGCAGAGTTAGTTTCTATTTTACCTGTGTCTCTGTAAGTCTGAGTGACCTGGAAAGTTGTAGACGCTTAGCGACGGAAAGGTATTTATTTCTCTCAAATTCTGTCTCAAGAGCCTTGATCTGCGCTGCCGTGAAAGCTGTGCGAGGTCTTTTCTTTCTATCATCTCCAGAAGCTCCTTCAGTCTTTTCGTCCTCGTTTGCACCTCTAAAACGGTTCTCGGCTTCTGCAACGAAAACACACTTCTTAATATGCGAGTATAACCAGGAACAGTCATCTTATACCCTAATCAATTCTTAATATTCATGCATTTATTCATGTAAACTTCCATAAGATGCATTTAGCAATGCCTATATGAAAGTATTAAGGCATAGCATTGACATAAAATAAAAATGAGGAAATTTTATGTAATCTCTTTTGAAACAAAACATGGAAACTTCTCCTTTCTTTTCATTCCAGGGAAATCCCTGAGTTTCCTATGTACTGAGGGACGTGTGTTGAACTTCTTGGAGATTACGTCGAAAAATGATGCACTTGCGTTGTAAATTTATTCAATAAATTAAACTAAAAACTATATTTAATGTCTTCATTTGACTCACCCCCATAGTGGGAAATAAAGCATTTGTAAATCAAATATGAAAATTGAATACAAATTAAGTATATTTATAAAATATAACAATTAAAGGGTATATATGCACGTATAGATTCCAAATTGCTGACATATTGCATTTATTACGAAAACAGAGAAAATCCGAATTAAATATAATGTGAAATATTGGGCTCATTTGAGTATCATTTCACCCATTTCACTCAACGTCCGATATGACTTAATGTTGGAGGACGTAATTTAAAAAAGATAAATATCCCTTAAATTTGTTAGAAATTTAATGAAAATTTAGTGATAATCTTACATATCAAGGGAGCATACTTTCTAATAACAGAAAAAGGATATTGCATTAAAGTCCTGTGAAATGGCACTGCCTTTTCATATGCATTTGAAAAAGAAAGAGATTTAAGTACAACTCTATGACATCACGGTTTGAACCAAGTATATTTAGAAAGAAAAGAAAAAGACCTGTTGCATTGCCGACTCAACTCTTTTATACATTCATTTAAGCTTATTATTCTATCTCTTTTAATTGAGGTAAAGTTACGCCTTTACACACTTAATTATGGATATAAGAAAAATACTGTAAGCTAAGGCTATAAATTAGTTAATTGCAGTTTTCCATGTAGTGAGTTTGAGATTCATTACAAATAGCGACTTACAATTTGAAAACATACATGCCCTTAAAAACTTAAACCAATAACAAAGAATAGTTCTGAAATATTTAACGGCCCCATAAAATGTTACTTGACATAAATTACCTGTTTAAATTAGCAAGATCTTTTCCTGTCTCTTGCGGTTTACCATTTGTATAAATGTTAATCAGAAGCAGCAGAGACCTACAGGCCATTCTCAAGAAATTCAAGATTTATATTTTATTTATCATGCTTATATCTTTGACATAGGTAAATATTTAAAATTAAGTTAAATGTTAAAAGGAAGGAAAGTTCAATAGAAATAGAAAACTATTTAGGTATTGTTAGAACTAGATGGTTGAGGAAAATAAGAGATAAGGCGAAAGAAAAAAAAAACTATATATTTGTAAAAAAAAGCCGTAAAGAGGCCCCAACAGAAAATGGCAGAAAAAGATATGAAAAGCTTAGTACGTAGGATTCAATAATTCAGTCTACAGAATGGTAATTAATTTACAGTAAGTGGTGAAATGTAAATTAATACAATCAGGTTACTAAACTGTAGGTTTAGGTATAATCTTGTGCAGACATAAAGAGTTATTAATTACAGCACTGAGGGTCACTCTCTAGAAAGAAACAATCAAAGAACGAAAGAAATAAGGATTAAAGAAAGAACGGAAAGAAGGAAAGAAAGGAAGAAAGAAAGGAAGAAAGAAAGGAAGAAAGAAAGACAAGCAAAGAACGAATGAAATATGAAAACAAAGAAGGAAGGAAAGAAAGAAGGGGCTGAAGAAAGAAAGGACGGAAAGAAAGAACGCAAGGAAGAAAGAAGGAATGAAAGAAAGAAAGAAAGAACGGAGGAAAGAAGGAACTGAAGAAAGAAAGAATGAAAGAAAGAAAGAGAGAAAGAAAATGACAGAAAGAAAGAAAGAAAGAAACAAACAAACAAAGAAAAAAGAAAAGGAAACGAAACGAAAAATAGTAACGAAGTTTCAGTAACTCGATAACCACAGCGTTTGAGTCTGAGGGACCTAAGAGGAGAATGAAAAGCTAAATAGTAACCAGGGACCAATAGCCTGTGTTTGAGTCTGGGGGTCCTAAGAGGAGAATGAAAAGATAAATAGTAACCAGGATCCAATAGCCTGTGTTTGAGTCTGAGGGACCTAAGAGGAGAATGAAAAGATAAATAGTAACCAGGATCCAATAGCCTGTGTTTGAGTCTGAGGGACCTAAGAGGAGAATGAAAAGATGAATAGTAACCAGGGACCAATAGCCTGTGTTTGAGTCTGAGGGACCTAAGAGGAGAATGAAAAGATAAATAGTAACCAGGGACTAATAGCCTGTGTTTGAGTCTGAGGGACCTAAGAGGAGAATGAAAAGATAAATAGTAACCAGGGACTAATAGCCTGTGTTTGAGTCTGAGGGACCTAAGAGGAGAATGAAAAGATAAATAGTAACCAGGGTCCAATAGCCTGTGTTTGAGTCTGAGGGACCTAAGAGGAGAATGAAAAGATAAATAGTAACCAGGGACTAATAGCCTGTGTTTGAGTCTGAGGGACCTAAGAGGAGAATGAAAAGATAAATAGTAACCAGGGTCCAATAGCCTGTGTTTGAGTCTGAGGGACCTAAGAGGAGAATGAAAAGATAAATAGTAACCAGGGTCCAATAGCCTCTGTTTGAGTCTAAGGCATCTAGGAGGATCAGCAAATCAGGGAAGACTTAAAATATAATTTGAAGTGTTTAAAGGGTTGTTGTTATTAAATGTTTATTTACTGTGGAGTTAAATATTTATCTATCTACTAGAAATTTCATTCTGAATGAATAGAGCTTCACAGACTATTGTATCTAGAATAGCTCAAGATAACTTATTGTATCACGTAAGTGTCTTAAAACATGGTACTAATAACAACATTCTTGACGAAATCAAAAGCTAGGAAAACATCATCACGTCGTGGAATTATTTTCTTAAGAATTTCCATGCCGTATCCTTAGTAGACGATAAGCTAAAATACACGCGGTTCTATATAGAATGGTCTTGTTTATTGAGAGGACCTCAAAACACCTGCTTCCGGTTAAATCTCGGTAAGTAATGCTTGGATGGAATGCAATACTCCCTCTAATAGTATAGAGGAAGTAAAACAGAAGAGATAAAGTTAAATATCTGCTCCATGCCAGTCTATTATCATTTCTATTAATATGAAGATTACACAAATACCACACCCTACAACTCTGGCCAGCCAGTTTTACAGTCAATGATCTCGTTACTCCTCCAGGTTATCATTACTATCTCGAGGTAGAAAACGAGACTGTCATAAACTCAAGTATTCACACTTATCACCTCTCCGAACTACTTCCCCATCATTTGAAATGAAGCTTGGTCTATTCTTCAGATTACATGACAACACTCAGTGCCATTGGAAATGCAGTCACAATGAACCACTCATTCATATAACTTACGAACTTTTATGTTGCTCCTCCAGTAGTTTGTGTTAAAAAATCCGTAAAACTGGTTGATACATTTAAATGAGGCTAATAGCAGAATGTTTGAAGCGAGCTGCCGTTTGTTGAAGGCTTATAACTGTTTAGGAATCACAGCACCAGAAACTATAAATATTGAAGTAAGGTATATTCTAAATTCTGACATATCAATAACTTTACTGCTTAAAATAATTATTTCCGTGGTAACATAAGCATAAGCTATCGTGAGTCGCTGAAATGATACGTCATTGGTTATACGTAACATCTGCGCATGCGCACCTAAACAGCAACGCTGTCACCGGAATTTAACTGCCATCTTTGTTGTTACTCAACCCGTATCTTTTTGAACTTTTGAGAGTCATTGTTCTCACTGTAATTACTTTATAATGTAAATTCTATATTGTCGCGGCAACGGGCATAAAAGTTTCGGCGCAAATAGATAACAGACGGTGGATAGTGTTACACGGTAATAAAGAGCTTGCATAAGCAGTTAACGATAGCGCGGTTAGTGTACACAAAGATACGGCAAATAAAGATAGCTGTGATAAAGGACTTGCTGGCATAGATTAAGTTACCCTTCTAGAATGTGATAAAAAATTCGGCTTCTTTATTCTTCTGGAAGAGTCTCGAATTTATCAATGAGGTATTTAAGAAGGCGACAACTCGCCAAGAATCAGTTGTAAAACAGTGAGTAAGCAGAAAACAGCTGTGAAGTGTTGTAACGAGAGCTAACAAACGAGAACGTTTGTTATTGTCATCGACCTTGGTGTTGTAGATTGTGATATGTGATGTAATTCTGCTGCTACGCAGTGTATTTCTACGAAATAAAGAACTTTTAGAATTTCGGCATTTTGGACTTTTAATTCACAAAGTCACAATATTATAATAACAATTTGAATGACTTATTGAAAGCAAGTAAAGCAAGAAGCTTAATAAACCGCGGAACCAAGGTATATTGTGTAAGAACATGGGAGGACTAAAACCTATTAGCCAATGCAATTCATTTCCGCCACGTGCTTCCTTGACATTTACTTTATTCTTAAAGCAAAAAGATTATAGACGAGTTAATTTCAAACCAAATGTTGTAATGCACGCCCATTTCGATTAACACAAAGAGTGCATCGGTCACCCATATTCTGCCTTACTCTCGCGGAAACACCAACCATTTCTTATTTTGCCAGTTGCGCGTGTTGTTCGTGCCATAAGTGACTCTGCATATTCAACAGATGCTTCATACACCACAGTCGTTATGTGCCCCCACAAAAAGAAGCCAAGTGGAGTAAGGTCAGGGAGTGTGCCGGCCAGACAATGGGACCACCTCTGCCTATCCAGTGATTGCCGTATGTAGCAAAGTTTCAGGTTGAAACCACGTGTCCTGTCTGATATGAAGCGGAGCTGTTTCCATTACATCAGGCGAAACTTGCAGAAATAATAAGTAATCGTGAGTTTTCATTCCGTTTGGCAAAATGCATTAAAAATTATCCACAATGCCGGCCTACATGCTAACACCAATGTCAGTTGATGTGACCTGAAATGTAGCATGGGGATTTTCGAAGTCACAACCAAGTGAATTCCAACAATTAAATAACTGCCTAAGTGTGAAAATTGTTTCATTCGTGAACATGACATGGGATGCAAACTGTACATCGTTTTCAATTTTGTCCAGATATCACTGGCAAAATGCTGTTGCAGAGGATAGGAGGATAGACTTCAGGCCTCATTCCAACAACAGTTCCTGAGAATTCTTTCCACAGTGCTACGACTTAGGTGCAATTGTCGAGCGATGGTGCAAGTACAACTGCAGGATTGTTCTCAATGCACCGCAACACACCATCGCCGTTCTCAGGATTCCGTACAGAGCGTAGCCATCCTTAACGTCTGCTCGTCTATCCAAGAAGAAATGGCTGGTGTCTGTGCGAAGGTGCGGCATGGTACGAAGGTATGAATATGGCACGCCAAATGCACTCATTGTGTTAATCCCAATTGCTTTGTCTTTAACTTATCTAGCGCTTAAACGAACCACTGCAGCAAAAGAGCTTCCCTTAACAAAAAGTGTTTGAAATTATGTTATCTATCAGCTCCCAAAGTTTGTCGGACTAATTTTGGGACATCCTATACAACCTGAGCGGTCTTCAGACGCTATAATCATAACAGTAGAGCATTCCTGTAAGAACCGAATGCATACTGGTTTATCTACCTATAACTCACCAAAGCTTCAAAGTTGTACGTTACCAATGTTTACTTTGTAACATTGTAAATTCGAATAATTATTTCCTCTTTTGATTCTTCAGAGTTTTATAGTATGTGTGTTTCTGGAAGCAATTCAGACCTTAGAACTTGCTTAGTTTCGGTACCGGAAGCTTGACTGAGTTCGCCGGAAGCTCAAGTGCTTTAGCTACTTTGACATAACACAAATTGCTTCCCCTAAACGTTCCTTACTCTTAACGTATTCCTTCACAAATTGTAACCTGTGCTTCTTATATATTGGTTTCAACATTTGGACAATATTTACTGCTGAAAATAATCATTTATTTCCACACTAGCCCTGTGTAGGCTAAGGTTTGAACAAATAGAGTCAGACTGAAAAATTCAGCATAGTAAGTTGCCACAAAAGGTGCGTGTCTTACTGTATATGAGAACCCGTATTGGTCTGCCGGCAAATATACGAGTCAGTTGAAGAATTTAATGTCACGTCAGCACGTTGGCCATAGTAGCTTAGTGGGTTAGAGCAACCGCACGGAGAGTGGGAGATCCCGGGTATGACATTGAATTTTTCAGTCTGGCTCTATTCGTTCAAATACTTACTGCATACATTTATCGATCACACTAATATGTCTTTATAAAATTATTAGTCTTACCAATTGATATTTCCAGTATCACAGTTAATGTAAAGAACTCTGCAAGTAATGATGTACATATAATACAGTTGTTTTTAAAGATGTAGACTAAAACAATAAAGGTAAAAGTTTAGAATATACGACGGCTGATCAACAATGAATGAGACTGACTTTTTTCACAGATGTTTATTATTGCAATTCAATGTTTACATGATCTTTTTCAAAGTAGCCCCCTCTTCAATGCACTTTTTATAGTGTCTCTGCCAGTCCTTGAACACGTGCTGCAGACCATTCTTCGTCAGGTCCTTGAGAATCGCCTCACTTTTCTTGAGCACTGCTTCAGAGTTCCCAAATCGAACACCCCTAAGTTTTGCCTTTAGTGATGGGAATAAAAAAATAGGTTAAAGGGTGCAAGATCGGGGATTTAATATGGATGTGGTACACAAGTAATATTGAATTGAGCGAGAAACTGCATGACTTGATTTGCGACGTGAGGCCGTGCATTGTCATGATGAAGTCACCACCCAGTCCGAGAAAGCTCTGGTCGTTTCTTTGCAATGTGCTTCCTCAATGTAGTCAATACTGACGTGTAGTATGCTAGTGTGAGGGGGAACTGCTTGCTGGTAAATCATTTTATTACAATAAAAAATGTGATCACCATTACATTCCCTGCAGATGGAACAACTTTTACCCTTTTTGGTGTTGGAGAACCTGGTGATTTCCACACTGTGCTGGCTTGTTTTCCTTCAGGATCATAATGATGCAGCCATGACTCATCCATCACCGGTGATAATCGACTTAAAAAATGCATCCCCTACGTCATCAAAGAGATGCAACACCTCACGGCTTGTCTTCATTCGCACAGCCTTTTGTTCGAGAGTCTACAGACGTGGGACCCAACGAACACAAACTCGGGTCATATGAACGTGCATAATTGTAAACACGCTGCCATGTGAAATTCTCAATACTTCACTGAGGTTACATAATGTTATACGCCGATCCTCTTGGACAATCACAGCAGCTGTGTTGATGTTGACTTTAGTCACAGCAGAAGACAAAACACCAGGCCCACCTTGCTTAACACTAACAAGTCGGCCTTCTCTGAAGTCCTTGAACCACCTAAACACTGCTGCACGAGGTAGTGCATCCTCACTGTACGCTTGCTTCTGCTTTTCGTAAGTTTCGGTGGCTGTATGATTTAAACGAAAACAGAATTTGACTGCGCTGTAATGCTCCTCTCGCGTCACCTCCACTGTCTGGTATACGAAATGCACGTAGAGTCTACAAAATAGAGCATTACTACCAACCTACCACTATCAAACTGCCACCTACAGACATTATACTTAAAAACCCGCTATTTTTATGTTACCAATACGAAACTATCACGGAAGCTACAGGAAAAAATCAGTCACAGTCGCTTTTGATCAGCCCTCGTATATGATTGTTTTAAATAAATGAGCGTCACAGTGGTATGCAATGTTTGTAGATACATACTGCCTCTATAAGTCAGACCAATTTGGAATACTGAAAATATCATTGCTATAGGAAATACTCATTACTGTTGTAGGCACCTCTGCCATAATCAGCGAATTATGGAAGACTTAAGTAAAATATGTACCTGTGAATGACCTTGAGGCTGTATATAATAATTTGTTCTGATAAATTACAAATACTAAATACAAAATATGAAGAGTATATATTTGAAAAACAATCAGATGTGATTCTAATAGCACACCTCATACCCATTCCTGCCTACCTATTTAATCACCAGTTGTTGAACTGAACTAAAAACAGCACCAGACGAAGGCGCCAAGCTCAAATCACAGTCTATCATAAAGAGAGTGGGTTCGGGTCTCACGTTTGATATAAACCACAATTATCCTCCCTTACGATAACATTGCATACATAATCTAACAGTCAAGATGTATCAGATTTGCCAAGCGGTTTAAGCCGCTGAGTTAGGGCCGTAGTCAACTCTGTGGCTAAGGTTTCGAATCCCACTGTTGACAAAACATTTTGATTACTTCTTTACGTTACTATTCTTATAGGAATGTAAAAGAAAGCATCAAAAATACCAAGTGTCAGGATGGCCGAGCGGTCTAAGGCGCTGCGTTCAGGTCGCAGTCCACTCTGTGGGCGTGGGTTCGAATCCCACTCCTGACATAGTATTTAGACTGTTTCTTTAAGTTACTGTTGCAGTAGAGATGTATTAGGAAACATAAACAGCACCATGTGTCAGGATGGCCGAGCGGTCTAAGGCGCTGCGTTCAGGTCGCTGTCCACTCTGTGGGCGTGGGTTCGAATCCCACTCCTGACATAGTATTTAGACTGTTTCTTTAAGTTACTGTTGCAGTAGAGATGTATTAGGAAACATAAACAGCACCATGTGGCAGGATGGCCGAGCGGTCTAAGGCGCTGCGTTCAGGTCGCTGTCCACTCTGTGGGCGTGGGTTCGAATTGACCTCCTGACATAACTTTTAGACTGTTTCTGTAAGGTACTGTTGCCATAGAGATGTACTAGGAAACATAAACAGCACCATGTGTCAGGATGGCCGAGCGGTCCACTCTGTGGGCGTGGGTTCGAATCCCACTCCTGACATAGCGTTTTGACGGCTTCTTTAAGATACTGTTGCACTAGAGATGTATCAGAGAACATCAAAAACACCAGGTGTCAGGATGGCCAAGCTTACTAAGGCGCTGCGTTCAGGTCGCAGTCCACTCTGTGGGCGTGGCTTCGAATCCCACCCCAGACATAGCATTTTGACGGCTTCTTTAAGATACTGTTTCACTAGAGATGTATCAGAGAACATCAAAAACACCCTGTGTCAGGATGGCCGAGCGGTCTAAGGCGCTGCGTTCAGGTCGCAGTCCACTCTGTGGGCGTGGGTTCGAATCCCACTCCTGACATAGCATTTTGACGGCTTCTTTAAGATACTGATGCACTAGAGATGTATCAGAGAACATCAAAAACACCATGTGTCAGGATGGCCGAGCGGTCTAAGGCGCTGCGTTCAGGTCGCAGTCCACTCTGTGGTCGTGGGTTCGAATCCCACTCCTTACTTAGCATTTTGGCGGCTTCTTTAAGATACTGTTGCACTAGAGATGTATCAGAGAACATCAAAAACACCATGTGTCAGGATGGCCGAGCGGTCTAAGGCGCTGCGTTCAGGTCGCAGTCCACTCTGTGGGCGTGGGTTCGAATCCCACTCCTGACAAAGCATTTTGACTGTTCCTTTAAGATAATGTTGCAGTAGAGATGTATTAGGAAACATAAAAGGCATTGTGTGTCAGGATGGCCGAGCAGTGTAAGGCGCTGCGTTCACGTCGCAGTGCAGCCAGTGGGCGTGGGTTCGAATCCCACTTCTGACATAGCATTTAAACGGTTTCCTTAAGATACTGTTGCCATAGAGATGTATCAGAGAACATCAAAGACACCATGTGTCAGGATGGCCGAGCGGTCTAAGGCGCTGCGTTCAGGTCGTAGTCCACTATGTGGGCGTGGGTTCGAATCCCACCCCAGACATAGCATTTTGACGGCTTCTTTAAGATACTGTTTCACAAGAGATGTATCAGAGAACATCAAAAACACCCTGTGTCAGGATGGCCGAGCGGTCTAAGTCGCTGCGTTCAGGTCGCAGTCCACTCTGTGGGCGTGGGTTCGAATTCCACTCCTGACATAGGATTTTGGCGGCTTCTTTAAGATACTGTTGCACTACAGATGTATCAGAGAACATCAAAAACACCATGTGTCAGGATGGCCGAGCGCTCTAAGGCGCTGCGTTCAGGTCGCAGTCCACTCTGTGGGCGTGGGTTCGAATCCCACTCCTGACAAAGCATTTTGACTGTTTCTTTAAGATATTGTTGCAGTAGAGATGTATTAGGAAACATAAAAGGCATTGTGTGTCAGGATGGCCGAGTAGTCTAAGGCGCTGCGTTCACGTCGCAGTGCAGCCAGTGGGCGTGGGTTCGAATCCCACTTCTGACATAGCATTTAAACGGTTTCTTTAAGATACTGTTGCACTAGAGATGTATCAGAGAACATCGAAAACACCATGTGTCAGGATGGCCGAGCGGTCTAAGGCGCTGCGTTCAGGTCGCTGTCCACTCTGTGGGCGTGGGTTCGAATTGACCTCCTGACATAATTTTTAGACTGTTTCTGTAAGGTACTGTTGCCATAGAGATGTATTAGGAAACATAAACAGCACCATGTGTCAGGATGGCCGAGCGGTCTAAGGCGCTGCGTTCAGGTCGCAGTCCACTCTGTGGGCGTGGGTTCGAATCCCACTCCCGACATAGCGTTTTGACGGCTTCTTTAAGATACTGTTGCACTAGAGATGTATCAGAGAACATCAAAAACACCAGGTGTCAGGATGGCCAAGCTTTCTAAGGCGCTGCGTTCAGGTCGCAGTCCACTCTGTGGGCGTGGGTTCGAATCCCACCCCAGACATACCATCTTGACGGCTTCTTTAAGATACTGTTTCACTAGAGATGTATCAGAGAACATCGAAAACACCCTGTGTCAGGATGGCCGAGCGGTCTAAGGCGCTGCGTTCAGGTCGCAGTCCACTCTGTGGGCGTGGGTTCGAATCCCTCTATTGACAGCATTTTGACGGCTTCTTTAAGATACTGATGCACTAGAGATGTATCAGAGAACTTCAAAAACACCATGTGTCAGGATGGCCGAGCGGTCTAAGTCTCTGCGTTCAGGTCGCAGTCCACTCTGTGGGCGTGGGTTCGAATCCCACTCCTGACATAGCACTTTGGCGGCTTCTTTATGATACTGTTGCACTAGAGATGTATCAGAGAACATCAAAAACACCATGTGTCAGGATGGCCGAGCGGTCTAAGGCGCTGCGTTCAGGTCGCAGTCCACTCTGTGGGCGTGGGTTCGAATCCCACTCCTGAAAAAGCATTTTGACTGTTTCTTTAAGATATTGTTGCAGTAGAGATGTATTAGGAAACATAAAAGACATCGTGTGTCAGGATGGCCGAGCAGTCTAAGGCGCTGCGTTCACGTCGCAGTGCAGCCAGTGGGCGTGGGTTCGAATCCCTCTCCTGACATAGCATTTTGACGGCTTCTTTAAGATACTGTTGCACTAGAGATGTATCAGAGAACTTCAAAAACACCATGTGTCAGGATGGCCGAGCGGTCTAAGGCGCTGCGTTCAGGTCGCAGTCCACTCTGTGGCCGTGGGTTCGAATCCCACTCCTGACATAGCATTTTGACGGTTTCTTTAAGACACTGTTGCACTTGAGATCTATCAGAGAACATCAAAAACGCAATGTGTCAGGATGGCCGAGCGGTCTAAGGTGCTGCGTTCAGGTCGCAGTCCACTCTGTGGGCGTGGGTTCGAATCCCACTCCTGACATAGCATTTTGACTGTTTCTTTAAGATACTGCTGCAGTAGAGATGTATCAGAGAACATCAAAAACACCATGTGTCAGGATGGCCGAGCGGTCTAAGGCGCTGCGTTCAGGTCGCAGTCCACTCTGTGGGCGTGGGTTCGAATCCCACTGCTGACATAGCATTTTGACGGCTTCTTTAAGATACTGTTGCACTAGAGATGTATCAGAGAACATCAAAAACACCATGTGTCAGGATAGCCGAGTGCTCTAAGGCGCTGCGTTCAGGTCGCAGTCAACTCTGTGGGCGTGGTTTCGAATCCCACTCCTGATATAGCATTTTGGCGGCTTCTTTAAGATACTGTTGCACTACAGATGTATCAGAGAACATCAAAAATACCATGTGTCAGGATGGCCGAGCGGTCTAAGGCGCTGCGTTCAGGTCGCAGTCCACTCTGTGGGCGTTTGTTCGAATCCCACTCCTGACAAGGCATTTTGACTGTTTCTTTAAGATATTGTTGCAGTAGAGATGTATTAGGAAACATAAAAGGCATTGTGTGTCAGGATGGCCGAGTAGTCTAAGGCGCTGCGTTCACGTCGCAGTGCAGCCACTGGGCGTGGGTTCGAATCCCACTTCTGACATAGCATTTAAACGGTTTCTTTAAGATACTGTTGCACTAGAGATGTATCAGAGAACATCGAAAACACCATGTGTCAGGATGGCCGAGCGGTCTAAGGCGCTGCGTTCAGGTCGCAGTCCACTATGAGGGCGTGGGTTCGAAACCCACTCCTGACATAGCATTTTAACGGTTTCTTTAAGATACTGTTGCCCTAGAGATGTGTCAGAGAACATAAAAAACACTATGTGTCAGGATGGCCGAGCATTCTAAGGCGCTGCGTTCAGCTCGCAGTCCACTATGTGGGCGTGGGTTCGAAACCCACTCCCGACATAGCATTTTAGCGGTTTCTTTAAGATACTGTTGCACTAGAGATGTATCAGAGAACATCAAAAACACCATATGTCAGGATGGCCAAGCGGTCTAAGGCACTGCGTTCAGGGCTCAGTCCACTATGTGGGCGTGGGTTCGAATCCCACTCCTGACATAGCATTTTGACGGTTTAAGATACTGTTTCACTAGAGATGTATCAGAGAACATCAAAAACACCATGTGTCAGGATGGCCGAGCGGTCTAAGGCGCTGCGTTCAGGTCGCAGTCCACTCTGTGGGCGTGGGTTCGAATCCCACTCCTGACATAGCTTTTTGACTGTTTCTTTACGGTACTGTTGCACAAGAAATGTATCAGAGAACATCAAAAACACCATGTGTCAGGATGGCCGAGCGGTCTAAGGCGCTGCGTTCAGGTCGCGGTCCACTCTGTGGGCGTGGGTTCGAATCCCACTCCTCACATAGCGTTTTGAGGGCTTCTTTAAGATACTGTTGCACTAGAGATGTATCAGAGAACATCAAAAACACCATGTGTCAGGATGGCCAAGCTTTCTAAGGCGCTGCGTTCAGGTCGCAGTCCACTCTGTGGCCGTGGGTTCGAATCCCACTCCTGACATAGCATTATGACGGCTTCTTTAAGATACTGTTGCACTAGAGATGTATCAGAGAACACCAAAAACACCATGTGTGAGGATGGCCGAGCGGTCTAAGGCGCTGCGTTCAGGTCGCAGTCCACTCTGTGGGCGTGGGTTCGAATCCCACTCCTGACATAGCATTTTGACGGTTTCTTTAAGATACTGTTGCACTAGAGATGTATCAGAGAACAACAAAAACGCAATGTGTCACGATGGCCGAGCGGTCTAAGGCGCTGCGTTCAGGTCGCAGTCCACTCTTTGGGCGTGGGTTCGAATCCCACTCCTGACATAGCATTTTGACGGTTTCTTTAAGATACTGTTGCACTTGAGATCTATCAGAGAACATCAAAAACGCAATGTGTCAGGATGGCCGAGCGGTCTAAGGCCCTGCGTTCAGGTCGCAGTCCACTCTGTGGGCGTGGATTCGAATCCCACTCCTGACATAGCATTTTGAACGTTTCTTTAAGATACTGTTGCACTAGAGATGTATCAGAGAACATTAAGAACTGCATGTGTCAGGATGGCCGAGCGGTCTAAGGCGCTGCGTTCAGGTCGCAGTCCACTCTGTGGGCGTGGGTTCACATCCCACTTCTAACATAGCTTTTTGACTGTTCCTTTACGGTACTGTTGCACTAGAGATGTATCAGAGAACATATAAATAAAATATGTGTGAAGACAAGATGCCTAAGCGGTCTAGAGCGCTGCGTTCAGATCGCAGTCCCCTCTGTAGGCGTCGGTTCGAATCCCACTCCTGACAAAGCATTTTAGCTGTTCTTTAAGATACTGTCGCAGTAGAGGTGTATTAGGAAACATAAACAACATGTGTCCGTATGGCCGAGCGCTCTAAGGCGCTGCGTTCAGGTCGCAGTCCACTCTGTGGGCGTGGGTTCGAATCCCACTCCTGACAAAGCATTTTGACTGTTTCTTTAAGATATTGTTGCAGTAGAGATGTATTAGGAAACATAAAAGGCATTGTGTGTCAGGACGGCCGAGTAGTCTAAGGCGCTGCGTTCACGTCGCAGTGCAGCCAGTGGGCGTGGGTTCGAATCCCACTTCTGACATAGCATTTAAACGGTTTCTTTAAGATACTGTTGCACTAGAGATGTATCAGAGAACATCGAAAACACCATGTGTCAGGATGACCGAGCGGTCTAAGGCGCTGCGTTCAAGTCGCAGTCCACTATGTGGGCGTGGGATCGAAACCCACTCCTGACATAGCATTTTAACGGTTTCTTTAAGATACTGTTGCACTAGAGATGTGTCAGAGAACATAAAAAACACTATGTGTCAGGATGGCCGAGCATTCTAAGGCGCTGCGTTCAGGTCGCAGTCCACTATGTGGGCTTGGGTTCGAAACCCACCCTGACATAGCATTTTAACGGTTTCTTTAAGATACTGTTGCACTAGAGATGTATCAGAGAACATCAAAAACACCATATGTCAGGATGGCCAAGCGGTCTAAGGCACTGCGTTCAGGGCGCAGTCCACTATGTGGGCGTGGGTTCGAATCCCACTCCTGACATAGCATTTTAACGGTTTCTTTAAGATACTGTTGCACTAGAGATGTATCAGAGAACATCAAAAACACCATATGTCAGGATGGCCAAGCGGTCTAAGGCACTGCGTTCAGGGCGCAGTCCACTATGTGGGCGTGGGTTCGAATCCCACTCCTGACATAGCATTTTGACGGTTTAAGATACTGTTGCACTAGAGATGTATCAGAGAACATCGAAAACACCATGTGTCAGGATGGCCGAGCGGTCTAAGGCGCTGCGTTCAGGTCGCAGTCCACTATGTGGGCGTGGGTTCGAAACACACTCCTGACATAGCATTTTAACGGTTTCTTTAAGATACTGTTGCACTAGAGATGTGTCAGAGAACATAAAAAACACTATGTGTCAGGATGGCCGAGCATTCTAAGGCGCTGCGTTCAGGTCGCAGTCCACTATGTGGGCGTGGGTTCGAAACCCACTCCCGACATAGCATTTTAGCGGTTTCTTTAAGATACTGTTGCACTAGAGATGTATCAGAGAACATCAAAAACACCATATGTCAGGATGGCCAAGCGGTCTAAGGCACTGCGTTCAGGGCTCAGTCCACTATGTGGGCGTGGGTTCGAATCCCACTCCTGACATAGCATTTTGACGGTTTAAGATACTGTTTCACTAGAGATGTATCAGAGAACATCAAAAACACCATGTGTCAGGATGGCCGAGCGGTCTAAGGCGCTGCGTTCAGGTCGCAGTCCACTCTGTGGGCGTGGGTTCGAATCCCACTCCTGACATAGCTTTTTGACTGTTTCTTTACGGTACTGTTGCACAAGAAATGTATCAGAGAACATCAAAAACACCATGTGTCAGAATGGCCGAGCGGTCTAAGGCGCTGCGTTCAGGTCGCAGTCCACTCTGTGGGCGTGGGTTCGAATCCCACTCCTCACACAGCGTTTTGAGGGCTTCTTTAAGATACTGTTGCACTAGAGATGTATCAGAGAACATCAAAAACACCATGTGTCAGGATGGCCAAGCTTTCTAAGGCGCTGCGTTCAGGTCGCAGTCCACTCTGTGGCCGTGGGTTCGAATCCCACTCCTGACATAGCATTATGACGGCTTCTTTAAGATACTGTTGCACTAGAGATGTATCAGAGAACACCAAAAACACCATGTGTCAGGATGGCCGAGCGGTCTAAGGCGCTGCGTTCAGGTCGCAGTCCACTCTGTGGGCGTGGGTTCAAATCCCACTCCTGACATAGCATTTCGACGGTTTCTTTAAGATACTGTTGCACTAGAGAAGTATCAGAGAACAACAAAAACGCAATGTGTCACGATGGCCGAGCGGTCTAAGGCGCTGCGTTCAGGTCGCAGTCCACTCTGTGGGCGTGGGTTCGAATCCCACTCCTGACATAGCTTTTTGACTGTTTCTTTACGGTACTGTTGCACAAGAAATGTATCAGAGAACATCAAAAACACCATGTGTCAGGATGGCCGAGCGGTCTAAGGCGCTGCGTTCAGGTCGCAGTCCACTCTGTGGGCGTGGGTTCGAATCCCACTCCTCACATAGCGTTTTGAGGGCTTCTTTAAGATACTGTTGCACTAGAGATGTATCAGAGAACATCAAAAACACCATGTGTCAGGATGGCCAAGCTTTCTAAGGCGCTGCGTTCAGTTCGCAGTCCACTCTGTGGGCGTGGGTTCACATTCCACTTCTAACATAGCTTTTTGACTGTTCCTTTACGGTACTGTTGCACTAGAGATGTATCAGAGAACATATAAATAAAATATGTGTGAAGACAAGATGCCTAAGCGGTCTAGAGCGCTGCGTTCAGATCGCAGTCCCCTCTGTAGGCGTCGGTTCGAATCCCACTCCTGACAAAGCATTTTGGCTGTTCTTTAAGATACTGTCGCAGTAGAGGTGTATTAGGAAACATAAACAACATGTGTCCGTATGGCCGAGCGCTCTAAGGCGCTGCGTTCAGGTCGCAGTCCACTCTGTGGGCGTGGGTTCGAATCCCACTCCTGACAAAGCATTTTGACTGTTTCTTTAAGATATTGTTGCAGTAGAGATGTATTAGGAAACATAAAAGGCATTGTGTGTCAGGACGGCCGAGTAGTCTAAGGCGCTGCGTTCACGTCGCAGTGCAGCCAGTGGGCGTGGGTTCGAATCCCACTTCTGACATAGCATTTAAACGGTTTCTTTAAGATACTGTTGCACTAGAGATGTATCAGAGAACATCGAAAACACCATGTGTCAGGATGACCGAGCGGTCTAAGGCGCTGCGTTCAAGTCGCAGTCCACTATGTGGGCGTGGGATCGAAACCCACTCCTGACATAGCATTTTAACGGTTTCTTTAAGATACTGTTGCACTAGAGATGTGTCAGAGAACATAAAAAACACTATGTGTCAGGATGGCCGAGCATTCTAAGGCGCTGCGTTCAGGTCGCAGTCCACTATGCGGGCTTGGGTTCGAAACCCACTCCTGACATAGCATTTTAACGGTTTCTTTAAGATACTGTTGCACTAGAGATGTATCAGAGAACATCAAAAACACCATATGTCAGGATGGCCAAGCGGTCTAAGGCACTGCGTTCAGGGCGCAGTCCACTATGTGGGCGTGGGTTCGAATCCCACTCCTGACATAGCATTTTGACGGTTTAAGATACTGTTGCACTAGAGATGTATCAGAGAACATCAAAAACACCATGTGTCAGGATGGCCGAGCGGTCTAAGGCGCTGCGTTCAGGTCGCAGTCCACTCTGTGGGCGTGGGTTCGAATCCCACTCCTGACATAGCATTTTAACGGTTTCTTTAAGATACTGTTGCAGTAGAGATGTAATAGGAAACATAAACAGCACCATGTGTCAGGATGGCCGAGCGGTCTAAGGCGCTGCGTTCAGGTCGCTGTCCACTCTGTGGGCGTGGGTTCGAATTGACCTCCTGACATATTTTTTAGACTGTTTCTGTAAGGTACTGTTGCCATAGAGATGTATTAGGAAACATAAACAGCACCATTTGTCAGGATGGCCGAGCGGTCTAATTCGCTGCGTTCAGGCCGCAGTCCACTCTGTGGGCGTGTGTTCGAATCCCACTCCCGACATAGCGTTTTGACGGCTTCTTTAAGATACTGTTTCACTAGAGATGTATAAGAGAACATCAAAAACACCCTGTGTCAGGATGGCCGAGCGGTCTAAGGTGCTGCGTTCAGGTCGCAGTTCACTCTGTGGGCGTGGGTTCGAATCCCACTCCTGACATAGCGTTTTGACGGCTTCTTTAAGATACTGTTGCACTAGAGATGTATCAGAGAACATCAAAAACACCAGGTGTCAGGATGGCCAAGCTTACTAAGGCGCTGCGTTCAGGTCGCAGTCCACTCTGTGGGCGTGGCTTCGAATCCCACCCCAGACATAGCATTTTGACGGCTTCTTTAAGATACTGTTTCACTAGAGATGTATCAGAGAACATCAAAAACACCCTGTGTCAGGATGGCCGAGCGGTCTAAGGCGCTGCGTTCAGGTCGCAGTCCACTCTGTGGGCGTGGGTTCGAATCCCACTCCTGACATAGCATTTTGACGGCTTCTTTAAGATACTGATGCACTAGAGATGTATCAGAGAACATCAAAAACACCATGTGTCAGGATGGCCGAGCGGTCTAAGGCGCTGCGTTCAGGTCGCAGTCCACTCTGTGGTCGTGGGTTCGAATCCCACTCCTTACTTAGCATTTTGGCGGCTTCTTTAAGATACTGTTGCACTAGAGATGTATCAGAGAACATCAAAAACACCATGTGTCAGGATGGCCGAGCGGTCTAAGGCGCTGCGTTCAGGTCGCAGTCCACTCTGTGGGCGTGGGTTCGAATCCCACTCCTGACAAAGCATTTTGACTGTTCCTTTAAGATAATGTTGCAGTAGAGATGTATTAGGAAACATAAAAGGCATTGTGTGTCAGGATGGCCGAGCAGTGTAAGGCGCTGCGTTCACGTCGCAGTGCAGCCAGTGGGCGTGGGTTCGAATCCCACTTCTGACATAGCATTTAAACGGTTTCCTTAAGATACTGTTGCCATAGAGATGTATCAGAGAACATCAAAGACACCATGTGTCAGAATGGCCGAGCGGTCTAAGGCGCTGCGTTCAGGTCGTAGTCCACTATGTGGGCGTGGGTTCGAATCCCACCCCAGACATAGCATTTTGACGGCTTCTTTAAGATACTGTTTCACAAGAGATGTATCAGAGAACATCAAAAACACCCTGTGTCAGGATGGCCGAGCGGTCTAAGTCGCTGCGTTCAGGTCGCAGTCCACTCTGTGGGCGTGGGTTCGAATTCCACTCCTGACATAGGATTTTGGCGGCTTCTTTAAGATACTGTTGCACTACAGATGTATCAGAGAACATCAAAAACACCATGTGTCAGGATGGCCGAGCGCTCTAAGGCGCTGCGTTCAGGTCGCAGTCCACTCTGTGGGCGTGGGTTCGAATCCCACTCCTGACAAAGCATTTTGACTGTTTCTTTAAGATATTGTTGCAGTAGAGATGTATTAGGAAACATAAAAGGCATTGTGTGTCAGGATGGCCGAGTAGTCTAAGGCGCTGCGTTCACGTCGCAGTGCAGCCAGTGGGCGTGGGTTCGAATCCCACTTCTGACATAGCATTTAAACGGTTTCTTTAAGATACTGTTGCACTAGAGATGTATCAGAGAACATCGAAAACACCATGTGTCAGGATGGCCGAGCGGTCTAAGGCGCTGCGTTCAGGTCGCTGTCCACTCTGTGGGCGTGGGTTCGAATTGACCTCCTGACATAATTTTTAGACTGTTTCTGTAAGGTACTGTTGCCATAGAGATGTATTAGGAAACATAAACAGCACCATGTGTCAGGATGGCCGAGCGGTCTAAGGCGCTGCGTTCAGGTCGCAGTCCACTCTGTGGGCGTGGGTTCGAATCCCACTCCCGACATAGCGTTTTGACGGCTTCTTTAAGATACTGTTGCACTAGAGATGTATCAGAGAACATCAAAAACACCAGGTGTCAGGATGGCCAAGCTTTCTAAGGCGCTGCGTTCAGGTCGCAGTCCACTCTGTGGGCGTGGGTTCGAATCCCACCCCAGACATACCATCTTGACGGCTTCTTTAAGATACTGTTTCACTAGAGATGTATCAGAGAACATCGAAAACACCCTGTGTCAGGATGGCCGAGCGGTCTAAGGCGCTGCGTTCAGGTCGCAGTCCACTCTGTGGGCGTGGGTTCGAATCCCTCTATTGACAGCATTTTGACGGCTTCTTTAAGATACTGATGCACTAGAGATGTATCAGAGAACTTCAAAAACACCATGTGTCAGGATGGCCGAGCGGTCTAAGTCTCTGCGTTCAGGTCGCAGTCCACTCTGTGGGCGTGGGTTCGAATCCCACTCCTGACATAGCACTTTGGCGGCTTCTTTATGATACTGTTGCACTAGAGATGTATCAGAGAACATCAAAAACACCATGTGTCAGGATGGCCGAGCGGTCTAAGGCGCTGCGTTCAGGTCGCAGTCCACTCTGTGGGCGTGGGTTCGAATCCCACTCCTGAAAAAGCATTTTGACTGTTTCTTTAAGATATTGTTGCAGTAGAGATGTATTAGGAAACATAAAAGACATCGTGTGTCAGGATGGCCGAGCAGTCTAAGGCGCTGCGTTCACGTCGCAGTGCAGCCAGTGGGCGTGGGTTCGAATCCCTCTCCTGACATAGCATTTTGACGGCTTCTTTAAGATACTGTTGCACTAGAGATGTATCAGAGAACTTCAAAAACACCATGTGTCAGGATGGCCGAGCGGTCTAAGGCGCTGCGTTCAGGTCGCAGTCCACTCTGTGGCCGTGGGTTCGAATCCCACTCCTGACATAGCATTTTGACGGTTTCTTTAAGACACTGTTGCACTTGAGATCTATCAGAGAACATCAAAAACGCAATGTGTCAGGATGGCCGAGCGGTCTAAGGTGCTGCGTTCAGGTCGCAGTCCACTCTGTGGGCGTGGGTTCGAATCCCAC
The DNA here is from genome assembly GCA_030765055.1 of Mantis religiosa. Lineage (NCBI taxonomy): Eukaryota > Metazoa > Arthropoda > Insecta > Mantodea > Mantidae > Mantis > Mantis religiosa. The sequence goes on along the minus strand of CM060954.1, from coordinate 95,366,469 downwards.
TCCTGACATAGCATTTTGACTGTTTCTTTAAGATACTGCTGCAGTAGAGATGTATCAGAGAACATCAAAAACACCATGTGTCAGGATGGCCGAGCGGTCTAAGGCGCTGCGTTCAGGTCGCAGTCCACTCTGTGGGCGTGGGTTCGAATCCCACTGCTGACATAGCATTTTGACGGCTTCTTTAAGATACTGTTGCACTAGAGATGTATCAGAGAACATCAAAAACACCATGTGTCAGGATAGCCGAGTGCTCTAAGGCGCTGCGTTCAGGTCGCAGTCAACTCTGTGGGCGTGGTTTCGAATCCCACTCCTGATATAGCATTTTGGCGGCTTCTTTAAGATACTGTTGCACTACAGATGTATCAGAGAACATCAAAAATACCATGTGTCAGGATGGCCGAGCGGTCTAAGGCGCTGCGTTCAGGTCGCAGTCCACTCTGTGGGCGTTTGTTCGAATCCCACTCCTGACAAGGCATTTTGACTGTTTCTTTAAGATATTGTTGCAGTAGAGATGTATTAGGAAACATAAAAGGCATTGTGTGTCAGGATGGCCGAGTAGTCTAAGGCGCTGCGTTCACGTCGCAGTGCAGCCACTGGGCGTGGGTTCGAATCCCACTTCTGACATAGCATTTAAACGGTTTCTTTAAGATACTGTTGCACTAGAGATGTATCAGAGAACATCGAAAACACCATGTGTCAGGATGGCCGAGCGGTCTAAGGCGCTGCGTTCAGGTCGCAGTCCACTATGAGGGCGTGGGTTCGAAACCCACTCCTGACATAGCATTTTAACGGTTTCTTTAAGATACTGTTGCCCTAGAGATGTGTCAGAGAACATAAAAAACACTATGTGTCAGGATGGCCGAGCATTCTAAGGCGCTGCGTTCAGCTCGCAGTCCACTATGTGGGCGTGGGTTCGAAACCCACTCCCGACATAGCATTTTAGCGGTTTCTTTAAGATACTGTTGCACTAGAGATGTATCAGAGAACATCAAAAACACCATATGTCAGGATGGCCAAGCGGTCTAAGGCACTGCGTTCAGGGCTCAGTCCACTATGTGGGCGTGGGTTCGAATCCCACTCCTGACATAGCATTTTGACGGTTTAAGATACTGTTTCACTAGAGATGTATCAGAGAACATCAAAAACACCATGTGTCAGGATGGCCGAGCGGTCTAAGGCGCTGCGTTCAGGTCGCAGTCCACTCTGTGGGCGTGGGTTCGAATCCCACTCCTGACATAGCTTTTTGACTGTTTCTTTACGGTACTGTTGCACAAGAAATGTATCAGAGAACATCAAAAACACCATGTGTCAGGATGGCCGAGCGGTCTAAGGCGCTGCGTTCAGGTCGCGGTCCACTCTGTGGGCGTGGGTTCGAATCCCACTCCTCACATAGCGTTTTGAGGGCTTCTTTAAGATACTGTTGCACTAGAGATGTATCAGAGAACATCAAAAACACCATGTGTCAGGATGGCCAAGCTTTCTAAGGCGCTGCGTTCAGGTCGCAGTCCACTCTGTGGCCGTGGGTTCGAATCCCACTCCTGACATAGCATTATGACGGCTTCTTTAAGATACTGTTGCACTAGAGATGTATCAGAGAACACCAAAAACACCATGTGTGAGGATGGCCGAGCGGTCTAAGGCGCTGCGTTCAGGTCGCAGTCCACTCTGTGGGCGTGGGTTCGAATCCCACTCCTGACATAGCATTTTGACGGTTTCTTTAAGATACTGTTGCACTAGAGATGTATCAGAGAACAACAAAAACGCAATGTGTCACGATGGCCGAGCGGTCTAAGGCGCTGCGTTCAGGTCGCAGTCCACTCTTTGGGCGTGGGTTCGAATCCCACTCCTGACATAGCATTTTGACGGTTTCTTTAAGATACTGTTGCACTTGAGATCTATCAGAGAACATCAAAAACGCAATGTGTCAGGATGGCCGAGCGGTCTAAGGCCCTGCGTTCAGGTCGCAGTCCACTCTGTGGGCGTGGATTCGAATCCCACTCCTGACATAGCATTTTGAACGTTTCTTTAAGATACTGTTGCACTAGAGATGTATCAGAGAACATTAAGAACTGCATGTGTCAGGATGGCCGAGCGGTCTAAGGCGCTGCGTTCAGGTCGCAGTCCACTCTGTGGGCGTGGGTTCACATCCCACTTCTAACATAGCCTTTTTGACTGTTCCTTTACGGTACTGTTGCACTAGAGATGTATCAGAGAACATATAAATAAAATATGTGTGAAGACAAGATGCCTAAGCGGTCTAGAGCGCTGCGTTCAGATCGCAGTCCCCTCTGTAGGCGTCGGTTCGAATCCCACTCCTGACAAAGCATTTTAGCTGTTCTTTAAGATACTGTCGCAGTAGAGGTGTATTAGGAAACATAAACAACATGTGTCCGTATGGCCGAGCGCTCTAAGGCGCTGCGTTCAGGTCGCAGTCCACTCTGTGGGCGTGGGTTCGAATCCCACTCCTGACAAAGCATTTTGACTGTTTCTTTAAGATATTGTTGCAGTAGAGATGTATTAGGAAACATAAAAGGCATTGTGTGTCAGGACGGCCGAGTAGTCTAAGGCGCTGCGTTCACGTCGCAGTGCAGCCAGTGGGCGTGGGTTCGAATCCCACTTCTGACATAGCATTTAAACGGTTTCTTTAAGATACTGTTGCACTAGAGATGTATCAGAGAACATCGAAAACACCATGTGTCAGGATGACCGAGCGGTCTAAGGCGCTGCGTTCAAGTCGCAGTCCACTATGTGGGCGTGGGATCGAAACCCACTCCTGACATAGCATTTTAACGGTTTCTTTAAGATACTGTTGCACTAGAGATGTGTCAGAGAACATAAAAAACACTATGTGTCAGGATGGCCGAGCATTCTAAGGCGCTGCGTTCAGGTCGCAGTCCACTATGTGGGCTTGGGTTCGAAACCCACCCTGACATAGCATTTTAACGGTTTCTTTAAGATACTGTTGCACTAGAGATGTATCAGAGAACATCAAAAACACCATATGTCAGGATGGCCAAGCGGTCTAAGGCACTGCGTTCAGGGCGCAGTCCACTATGTGGGCGTGGGTTCGAATCCCACTCCTGACATAGCATTTTAACGGTTTCTTTAAGATACTGTTGCACTAGAGATGTATCAGAGAACATCAAAAACACCATATGTCAGGATGGCCAAGCGGTCTAAGGCACTGCGTTCAGGGCGCAGTCCACTATGTGGGCGTGGGTTCGAATCCCACTCCTGACATAGCATTTTGACGGTTTAAGATACTGTTGCACTAGAGATGTATCAGAGAACATCGAAAACACCATGTGTCAGGATGGCCGAGCGGTCTAAGGCGCTGCGTTCAGGTCGCAGTCCACTATGTGGGCGTGGGTTCGAAACACACTCCTGACATAGCATTTTAACGGTTTCTTTAAGATACTGTTGCACTAGAGATGTGTCAGAGAACATAAAAAACACTATGTGTCAGGATGGCCGAGCATTCTAAGGCGCTGCGTTCAGGTCGCAGTCCACTATGTGGGCGTGGGTTCGAAACCCACTCCCGACATAGCATTTTAGCGGTTTCTTTAAGATACTGTTGCACTAGAGATGTATCAGAGAACATCAAAAACACCATATGTCAGGATGGCCAAGCGGTCTAAGGCACTGCGTTCAGGGCTCAGTCCACTATGTGGGCGTGGGTTCGAATCCCACTCCTGACATAGCATTTTGACGGTTTAAGATACTGTTTCACTAGAGATGTATCAGAGAACATCAAAAACACCATGTGTCAGGATGGCCGAGCGGTCTAAGGCGCTGCGTTCAGGTCGCAGTCCACTCTGTGGGCGTGGGTTCGAATCCCACTCCTGACATAGCTTTTTGACTGTTTCTTTACGGTACTGTTGCACAAGAAATGTATCAGAGAACATCAAAAACACCATGTGTCAGAATGGCCGAGCGGTCTAAGGCGCTGCGTTCAGGTCGCAGTCCACTCTGTGGGCGTGGGTTCGAATCCCACTCCTCACACAGCGTTTTGAGGGCTTCTTTAAGATACTGTTGCACTAGAGATGTATCAGAGAACATCAAAAACACCATGTGTCAGGATGGCCAAGCTTTCTAAGGCGCTGCGTTCAGGTCGCAGTCCACTCTGTGGCCGTGGGTTCGAATCCCACTCCTGACATAGCATTATGACGGCTTCTTTAAGATACTGTTGCACTAGAGATGTATCAGAGAACACCAAAAACACCATGTGTCAGGATGGCCGAGCGGTCTAAGGCGCTGCGTTCAGGTCGCAGTCCACTCTGTGGGCGTGGGTTCAAATCCCACTCCTGACATAGCATTTCGACGGTTTCTTTAAGATACTGTTGCACTAGAGAAGTATCAGAGAACAACAAAAACGCAATGTGTCACGATGGCCGAGCGGTCTAAGGCGCTGCGTTCAGGTCGCAGTCCACTCTGTGGGCGTGGGTTCGAATCCCACTCCTGACATAGCTTTTTGACTGTTTCTTTACGGTACTGTTGCACAAGAAATGTATCAGAGAACATCAAAAACACCATGTGTCAGGATGGCCGAGCGGTCTAAGGCGCTGCGTTCAGGTCGCAGTCCACTCTGTGGGCGTGGGTTCGAATCCCACTCCTCACATAGCGTTTTGAGGGCTTCTTTAAGATACTGTTGCACTAGAGATGTATCAGAGAACATCAAAAACACCATGTGTCAGGATGGCCAAGCTTTCTAAGGCGCTGCGTTCAGTTCGCAGTCCACTCTGTGGGCGTGGGTTCACATTCCACTTCTAACATAGCTTTTTGACTGTTCCTTTACGGTACTGTTGCACTAGAGATGTATCAGAGAACATATAAATAAAATATGTGTGAAGACAAGATGCCTAAGCGGTCTAGAGCGCTGCGTTCAGATCGCAGTCCCCTCTGTAGGCGTCGGTTCGAATCCCACTCCTGACAAAGCATTTTGGCTGTTCTTTAAGATACTGTCGCAGTAGAGGTGTATTAGGAAACATAAACAACATGTGTCCGTATGGCCGAGCGCTCTAAGGCGCTGCGTTCAGGTCGCAGTCCACTCTGTGGGCGTGGGTTCGAATCCCACTCCTGACAAAGCATTTTGACTGTTTCTTTAAGATATTGTTGCAGTAGAGATGTATTAGGAAACATAAAAGGCATTGTGTGTCAGGACGGCCGAGTAGTCTAAGGCGCTGCGTTCACGTCGCAGTGCAGCCAGTGGGCGTGGGTTCGAATCCCACTTCTGACATAGCATTTAAACGGTTTCTTTAAGATACTGTTGCACTAGAGATGTATCAGAGAACATCGAAAACACCATGTGTCAGGATGACCGAGCGGTCTAAGGCGCTGCGTTCAAGTCGCAGTCCACTATGTGGGCGTGGGATCGAAACCCACTCCTGACATAGCATTTTAACGGTTTCTTTAAGATACTGTTGCACTAGAGATGTGTCAGAGAACATAAAAAACACTATGTGTCAGGATGGCCGAGCATTCTAAGGCGCTGCGTTCAGGTCGCAGTCCACTATGCGGGCTTGGGTTCGAGACCCACTCCTGACATAGCATTTTAACGGTTTCTTTAAGATACTGTTGCACTAGAGATGTATCAGAGAACATCAAAAACACCATATGTCAGGATGGCCAAGCGGTCTAAGGCACTGCGTTCAGGGCGCAGTCCACTATGTGGGCGTGGGTTCGAATCCCACTCCTGACATAGCATTTTGACGGTTTAAGATACTGTTGCACTAGAGATGTATCAGAGAACATCAAAAACACCATGTGTCAGGATGGCCGAGCGGTCTAAGGCGCTGCGTTCAGGTCGCAGTCCACTCTGTGGGCGTGGGTTCGAATCCCACTCCTGACATAGCATTTTAACGGTTTCTTTAAGATACTGTTGCAGTAGAGATGTAATAGGAAACATAAACAGCACCATGTGTCAGGATGGCCGAGCGGTCTAAGGCGCTGCGTTCAGGTCGCTGTCCACTCTGTGGGCGTGGGTTCGAATTGACCTCCTGACATAATTTTTAGACTGTTTCTGTAAGGTACTGTTGCCATAGAGATGTATTAGGAAACATAAACAGCACCATTTGTCAGGATGGCCGAGCGGTCTAATTCGCTGCGTTCAGGCCGCAGTCCACTCTGTGGGCGTGTGTTCGAATCCCACTCCCGACATAGCGTTTTGACGGCTTCTTTAAGATACTGTTTCACTAGAGATGTATAAGAGAACATCAAAAACACCCTGTGTCAGGATGGCCGAGCGGTCTAAGGTGCTGCGTTCAGGTCGCAGTTCACTCTGTGGGCGTGGGTTCGAATCCCTCTCCTGACATAGCATTTTGACGGCTTCTTTAAGATACTGATGCACTAGAGATGTATCAGAGAACTTCAAAAACAGCATGTGTCAGGATGGCCGAGCGGTCTAAGTCGCTGCGTTCAGTTCGCAGTCCACACTGTGGGCGTGGTTTCGAATCCCACTCCTGACATAGCACTTTGGCGGCTTCTTTAAGATACTGTTCCACTAGAGATGTATCAGAGAACATCAAAAACACCATGTGTCAGGATGGCCGAGCGGTCTAAGGCGCTGCGTTCAGGTCGCAGTCCACTCTGTGGGCGTGGGTTCGAATCCCACCCCTGACAAAGCATTTTGACTGTTTCTTTAAGATATTGTTGCAGGAGAGTTGTATTAGGAAACATAAAAGGCATTGTGTGTCAGGATGGCCGAGCAGTCTAAGGGGCTGCGTCCACGTCGCAGTGCAGCCAGTGGGCGTGGGTTCGAATCCCACTTCTGACATAGCATTTAAACGGTTTCTTTAAGTTACTGTTGCACTAGAAATGTATCAGAGAACATCAAAAACACCATGTGTCAGGATGGCCAAGCTTTCTAAGGCGCTGCTTTCAGGTCGCATTCCACTCTGTGGCCGTGGGTTCGAATCCCACTCCTGACATAGCATTTTGACGGCTTCTTTAAGATACTGTTGCACTAGAGATGTATCAGAGTACATCAAAAACACCATGTGTCAGGATGGCCCAGCGGTCTAAGGCGCTGCGTTCAGGTCGCAGTCCACTCTGTGGGCGTGGGTTCGAATCCCACTCCTGACATAGCATTTTGACGGTTTCTTTAAGATACTGTTGCACTAGAGATGTATCAGAGAACAACAAAAACGCAATGTGTCACGATGGCCGAGCGGTCTAAGGCGCTGCGTTCAGGTCGCAGTCCACTCTGTGGGCGTGGGTTCACATCCCACTTCTAACATAGCTTTTTGACTGTTTCTTTACGGTACTGTTGCACTAGAGATGTATCAGAGAACATATAAATAAAATATGTGTGAAGACAAGATGCCTAAGCGGTCTAGGGCGCTGCGTTCAGATCGCAGTCCCCTCTGTAGGCGTCGGTTCGAATCCCACTCCTGACAAAGCATTTTGCCTGTTCTTTAAGATACTGTCGCAGTAGAGGTGTATTAGGAAACATAAACAACATGTGTCCGTATGGCCGAGCGCTCTAAGGCGCTGCGTTCAGGTCGCAGTCCACTCTGTGGGTGTGAGTTCGAATCCCACTCCTGACAGAGCATTTTGACTGTTTCTTTAAGATATTGTTGCAGTAGAGATGTATTAGGAAACATAAAAGGCATTGTGTGTCAGAATGGCCGAGTAGTCTAAGGCGCTGCGTTCACGTCGCAGTGCAGCCAGTGGGCGTGGGTTCGAATCCCACTTCTGACATAGCATTTAAACGGTTTCTTTAAGATACTGTTGCACTAGAGATGTATCAGAGAACATCGGAAACACCATGTGTCAGGATGACCGAGCGGTCTAAGGCGCTGCGTTCAGGTCGCAGTCCACTCTGTGGGCGTGGGTTCGAATCCCACTCCTGACATAGCATTTTAACGGTTTCTTTAAGATACTGCTGCACTAGAGATGTATCAGAGAACATCAAAAACACCATATGTCAGGATGGCCAAGCGGTCTAAGGCACTGCGTTCAGGGCGCAGTCCACTATGTGGGCGTGGGTTCGAATCCCACTCCTGACATAGCATTTTAACGGTTTCTTTAAGATACTGTTGCACTAGAGATGTATCAGAGAACATCAAAAACACCATATGTCAGGATGGCCAAGCGGTCTAAGGCACTGCGTTCAGGGCGCAGTCCACTATGTGGGCGTGGGTTCGAATCCCACTCCTGACATAGCATTTTGACGGTTTAAGATACTGTTGCACTAGAGATGTATCAGAGAACATCGAAAACACCATGTGTCAGGATGGCCGAGCGGTCTAAGGCGCTGCGTTCAGGTCGCAGTCCACTATGTGGGCGTGGGTTCGAAACACACTCCTGACATAGCATTTTAACGGTTTCTTTAAGATACTGTTGCACTAGAGATGTGTCAGAGAACATAAAAAACACTATGTGTCAGGATGGCCGAGCATTCTAAGGCGCTGCGTTCAGGTCGCAGTCCACTATGTGGGCGTGGGTTCGAAACCCACTCCCGACATAGCATTTTAGCGGTTTCTTTAAGATACTGTTGCACTAGAGATGTATCAGAGAACATCAAAAACACCATATGTCAGGATGGCCAAGCGGTCTAAGGCACTGCGTTCAGGGCTCAGTCCACTATGTGGGCGTGGGTTCGAATCCCACTCCTGACATAGCATTTTGACGGTTTAAGATACTGTTTCACTAGAGATGTATCAGAGAACATCAAAAACACCATGTGTCAGGATGGCCGAGCGGTCTAAGGCGCTGCGTTCAGGTCGCAGTCCACTCTGTGGGCGTGGGTTCGAATCCCACTCCTGACATAGCTTTTTGACTGTTTCTTTACGGTACTGTTGCACAAGAAATGTATCAGAGAACATCAAAAACACCATGTGTCAGAATGGCCGAGCGGTCTAAGGCGCTGCGTTCAGGTCGCAGTCCACTCTGTGGGCGTGGGTTCGAATCCCACTCCTCACACAGCGTTTTGAGGGCTTCTTTAAGATACTGTTGCACTAGAGATGTATCAGAGAACATCAAAAACACCATGTGTCAGGATGGCCAAGCTTTCTAAGGCGCTGCGTTCAGGTCGCAGTCCACTCTGTGGCCGTGGGTTCGAATCCCACTCCTGACATAGCATTATGACGGCTTCTTTAAGATACTGTTGCACTAGAGATGTATCAGAGAACACCAAAAACACCATGTGTCAGGATGGCCGAGCGGTCTAAGGCGCTGCGTTCAGGTCGCAGTCCACTCTGTGGGCGTGGGTTCAAATCCCACTCCTGACATAGCATTTCGACGGTTTCTTTAAGATACTGTTGCACTAGAGAAGTATCAGAGAACAACAAAAACGCAATGTGTCACGATGGCCGAGCGGTCTAAGGCGCTGCGTTCAGGTCGCAGTCCACTCTGTGGGCGTGGGTTCGAATCCCACTCCTGACATAGCTTTTTGACTGTTTCTTTACGGTACTGTTGCACAAGAAATGTATCAGAGAACATCAAAAACACCATGTGTCAGGATGGCCGAGCGGTCTAAGGCGCTGCGTTCAGGTCGCAGTCCACTCTGTGGGCGTGGGTTCGAATCCCACTCCTCACATAGCGTTTTGAGGGCTTCTTTAAGATACTGTTGCACTAGAGATGTATCAGAGAACATCAAAAACACCATGTGTCAGGATGGCCAAGCTTTCTAAGGCGCTGCGTTCAGTTCGCAGTCCACTCTGTGGGCGTGGGTTCACATTCCACTTCTAACATAGCTTTTTGACTGTTCCTTTACGGTACTGTTGCACTAGAGATGTATCAGAGAACATATAAATAAAATATGTGTGAAGACAAGATGCCTAAGCGGTCTAGAGCGCTGCGTTCAGATCGCAGTCCCCTCTGTAGGCGTCGGTTCGAATCCCACTCCTGACAAAGCATTTTGGCTGTTCTTTAAGATACTGTCGCAGTAGAGGTGTATTAGGAAACATAAACAACATGTGTCCGTATGGCCGAGCGCTCTAAGGCGCTGCGTTCAGGTCGCAGTCCACTCTGTGGGCGTGGGTTCGAATCCCACTCCTGACAAAGCATTTTGACTGTTTCTTTAAGATATTGTTGCAGTAGAGATGTATTAGGAAACATAAAAGGCATTGTGTGTCAGGACGGCCGAGTAGTCTAAGGCGCTGCGTTCACGTCGCAGTGCAGCCAGTGGGCGTGGGTTCGAATCCCACTTCTGACATAGCATTTAAACGGTTTCTTTAAGATACTGTTGCACTAGAGATGTATCAGAGAACATCGAAAACACCATGTGTCAGGATGACCGAGCGGTCTAAGGCGCTGCGTTCAAGTCGCAGTCCACTATGTGGGCGTGGGATCGAAACCCACTCCTGACATAGCATTTTAACGGTTTCTTTAAGATACTGTTGCACTAGAGATGTGTCAGAGAACATAAAAAACACTATGTGTCAGGATGGCCGAGCATTCTAAGGCGCTGCGTTCAGGTCGCAGTCCACTATGCGGGCTTGGGTTCGAAACCCACTCCTGACATAGCATTTTAACGGTTTCTTTAAGATACTGTTGCACTAGAGATGTATCAGAGAACATCAAAAACACCATATGTCAGGATGGCCAAGCGGTCTAAGGCACTGCGTTCAGGGCGCAGTCCACTATGTGGGCGTGGGTTCGAATCCCACTCCTGACATAGCATTTTGACGGTTTAAGATACTGTTGCACTAGAGATGTATCAGAGAACATCAAAAACACCATGTGTCAGGATGGCCGAGCGGTCTAAGGCGCTGCGTTCAGGTCGCAGTCCACTCTGTGGGCGTGGGTTCGAATCCCACTCCTGACATAGCATTTTAACGGTTTCTTTAAGATACTGTTGCAGTAGAGATGTAATAGGAAACATAAACAGCACCATGTGTCAGGATGGCCGAGCGGTCTAAGGCGCTGCGTTCAGGTCGCTGTCCACTCTGTGGGCGTGGGTTCGAATTGACCTCCTGACATAATTTTTAGACTGTTTCTGTAAGGTACTGTTGCCATAGAGATGTATTAGGAAACATAAACAGCACCATTTGTCAGGATGGCCGAGCGGTCTAATTCGCTGCGTTCAGGCCGCAGTCCACTCTGTGGGCGTGTGTTCGAATCCCACTCCCGACATAGCGTTTTGACGGCTTCTTTAAGATACTGTTTCACTAGAGATGTATAAGAGAACATCAAAAACACCCTGTGTCAGGATGGCCGAGCGGTCTAAGGTGCTGCGTTCAGGTCGCAGTTCACTCTGTGGGCGTGGGTTCGAATCCCTCTCCTGACATAGCATTTTGACGGCTTCTTTAAGATACTGATGCACTAGAGATGTATCAGAGAACTTCAAAAACAGCATGTGTCAGGATGGCCGAGCGGTCTAAGTCGCTGCGTTCAGTTCGCAGTCCACACTGTGGGCGTGGTTTCGAATCCCACTCCTGACATAGCACTTTGGCGGCTTCTTTAAGATACTGTTCCACTAGAGATGTATCAGAGAACATCAAAAACACCATGTGTCAGGATGGCCGAGCGGTCTAAGGCGCTGCGTTCAGGTCGCAGTCCACTCTGTGGGCGTGGGTTCGAATCCCACCCCTGACAAAGCATTTTGACTGTTTCTTTAAGATATTGTTGCAGGAGAGTTGTATTAGGAAACATAAAAGGCATTGTGTGTCAGGATGGCCGAGCAGTCTAAGGGGCTGCGTCCACGTCGCAGTGCAGCCAGTGGGCGTGGGTTCGAATCCCACTTCTGACATAGCATTTAAACGGTTTCTTTAAGTTACTGTTGCACTAGAAATGTATCAGAGAACATCAAAAACACCATGTGTCAGGATGGCCAAGCTTTCTAAGGCGCTGCTTTCAGGTCGCATTCCACTCTGTGGCCGTGGGTTCGAATCCCACTCCTGACATAGCATTTTGACGGCTTCTTTAAGATACTGTTGCACTAGAGATGTATCAGAGTACATCAAAAACACCATGTGTCAGGATGGCCCAGCGGTCTAAGGCGCTGCGTTCAGGTCGCAGTCCACTCTGTGGGCGTGGGTTCGAATCCCACTCCTGACATAGCATTTTGACGGTTTCTTTAAGATACTGTTGCACTAGAGATGTATCAGAGAACAACAAAAACGCAATGTGTCACGATGGCCGAGCGGTCTAAGGCGCTGCGTTCAGGTCGCAGTCCACTCTGTGGGCGTGGGTTCACATCCCACTTCTAACATAGCTTTTTGACTGTTTCTTTACGGTACTGTTGCACTAGAGATGTATCAGAGAACATATAAATAAAATATGTGTGAAGACAAGATGCCTAAGCGGTCTAGGGCGCTGCGTTCAGATCGCAGTCCCCTCTGTAGGCGTCGGTTCGAATCCCACTCCTGACAAAGCATTTTGCCTGTTCTTTAAGATACTGTCGCAGTAGAGGTGTATTAGGAAACATAAACAACATGTGTCCGTATGGCCGAGCGCTCTAAGGCGCTGCGTTCAGGTCGCAGTCCACTCTGTGGGTGTGAGTTCGAATCCCACTCCTGACAGAGCATTTTGACTGTTTCTTTAAGATATTGTTGCAGTAGAGATGTATTAGGAAACATAAAAGGCATTGTGTGTCAGAATGGCCGAGTAGTCTAAGGCGCTGCGTTCACGTCGCAGTGCAGCCAGTGGGCGTGGGTTCGAATCCCACTTCTGACATAGCATTTAAACGGTTTCTTTAAGATACTGTTGCACTAGAGATGTATCAGAGAACATAAAAAACACTATGTGTCAGGATGGCCGAGCATTCTAAGGCGCTGCGTTCAGGTCGCAGTCCACTATGTGGGCGTGGGTTCGAAACCCACTCCTGACATAGCATTTTAACGGTTTCTTTAAGATACTGTTGCACTAGAGATGTATCAGAGAACATCAAAAACACCATATGTCAGGATGGCCAAGCGGTCTAAGGCACTGCGTTCAGGGCGCAGTCCACTATGTGGGCGTGTGTTCGAATCCCACTCCTTACATAGCATTTTGACGGTTTAAGATACTGTTGCACTAGAGATGTATCAGAGAACATCAAAAACACCATGTGTCAGGATGGCCGAGCGGTCTAAGGCGCTGCGTTCAGGTCGCAGTCCACTCTGTGGGGGTGGGTTCGAATCCCACTTCTGACATAGTTTTTAGACTGTTTCTTTAAGTTACTGTTGCAGTAGAGATGTATTAGGAAACATAAACAGCACCATGTGTCAGGATGGCCGAGCGGTCTAAGGCGCTGCGTTGAGGTCGCTGTCCACTCTGTGGGCGTGGGTTCGAATTGACCTCCTGACATAATTTTTAGACTGTTTCTGTAAGGTACTGTTGCCATAGAGATGTATTAGGAAACATAAACAGCACCATTTGTCAGGATGGCCGAGCGGTCTAAGGCGCTGCGTTCAGGCCGCAGTCCACTCTGTGGGCGTGTGTTCGAATCCCACTCCCGACATAGCGTTTTGACGGCTTCTTTGAGATACTGTTTCACTAGAGATGTATAAGAGAACATCAAAAACACCCTGAGTCAGGATGGCCGAGCGGTCTAAGGTGCTGCGTTCAGGTCGCAGTCCACTCTGTGGGCGTGGGTTCGAATCCCTCTCCTGACATAGCATTTTGACGGCTTCTTTAAGATACTGATGCACTAGAGATGTATCAGAGAACTTCAAAAACACCATGTGTCAGGATGGCCGAGCGGTCTAAGTCGCTGCGTTCAGTTCGCAGTCCACACTGTGGGTGTGGGTTCGAATCCCACTCCTGACATAGCACTTTGGCGGCTTCTTTAAGATACTGTTGCACTAGAGATGTATCAGAGAACATCAAAAACACCATGTGTCAGGATGGCCGAGCGGTCTAAGGCGCTGCGTTCAGGTCGCAGTCCACACTGTGGGCGTGGGTTCGAATCCCATCCCTGACATAGCACTTTGGCGGCTTTTTAAGATACTGTTGCACTAGAGATGTATCAGAGAACTTCAAAAACACCATGTGTCAGGATGGCCGAGCGGTCTAAGGCGCTGCGTTCAGGTCGCAGTCCACTCTGTGGGCGTGGGTTCGAATCCCACTCCTGACTTAGCATTTTTGCGGCTTCTTTAAGATACTGTTGCACTAGAGATGTATCAGAGAACATCAAAAACACCATGTGTCAGGATGGCCGAGCGGTCTAAGGCTCTGCGTTCAGGTCGCAGTCCACTCTGTGGGCGTGGGTTCGAATCCCACCCCTGACAAAGCATTTTGACTGTTTCTTTAAGATATTGTTGCAGGAGAGATGTATTAGGAAACATAAAAGGCATTGTGTGTCAGGATGGCCGAGCAGTCTAAGGCGCTGCGTTCACGTCGCAGTGCAGCCAGTGGGCGTGGGTTCGAATCCCACTTCTGACATAGCATTTAAACGGTTTCTTTAAGTTACTGTTGCACTAGAAATGTATCAGAGAACATCAAAAACACCATGTGTCAGGATGGCCAAGCTTTCTAAGGCGCTGCGTTCAGGTCGCATTCCACTCTGTGGCCGTGGGTTCGAATCCCACTCCTGACATAGCATTTTGACGGCTTCTTTAAGATACTGTTGCACTAGAGATGTATCAGAGTACATCAAAAACACCATGTGTCAGGATGGCCCAGCGGTCTAAGGCGCTGCGTTCAGGTCGCAGTCCACTCTGTGGGCGTGGGTTCGAATCCCACTCCTGACATAGCATTTTGACGGTTTCTTTAAGATACTGTTGCTCTAGAGATGTATCAGAGAACAACAAAAACGCAATGTGTCACGATGGCCGAGCGGTCTAAGGCCCTGCGTTCAGGTCGCAGTCCACTCTGTGGGCATGGGTTCGAATCCCACTCCTGACATAGCATTTTGACCGTTTCTTTAAGATACTGTTGCACTAGAGATGTATCAGAGAACATTAAAAACTGCATGTGTCAGGATGGCCGAGCGGTCTAAGGCGCTGCGTTCAGGTCGCAGTCCACTCTGTGGGCGTGGGTTCACATCCCACTTCTAACATAGCTTTTTGACTGTTTCTTTACGGTACTGTTGCACTAGAGATGTATCAGAGAACATATAAATAAAATATGTGTGAAGACAAGATGCCTAAGCGGTCTAGGGCGCTGCGTTCAGATCGCAGTCCCCTCTGTAGGCGTCGGTTCGAATCCCACTCCTGACAAATGATTTTGCCTGTTCTTTAAGATACTGTCGCAGTAGAGGTGTATTAGGAAACATAAACAACATGTGTCCGTATGGCCGAGCGCTCTAAGGCGCTGCGTTCAGGTCGCAGTCCACTCTGTGGGCGTGAGTTCGAATCCCACTCCTGACAGAGCATTTTGACTGTTTCTTTAAGATATTGTTGCAGTAGAGATGTATTAGGAAACATAAAAGGCATTGTGTGTCAGAATGGCCGAGTAGTCTAAGGCGCTGCGTTCACGTCGCAGTGCAGCCAGTGGGCGTGGGTTCGAATCCCACTTCTGACATAGCATTTAAACGGTTTCTTTAAGATACTGTTGCACTAGAGATGTATCAGAGATCATCGAAAACACCATGTGTCAGGATGACCGAGCGGTCTAAGGCGCTGCGTTCAAGTCGCAGTCCACTATGTGGGCGTGGGATCGAAACCCACTCCTGACATAGCATTTTAACGATTTCTTTAAGATACTGTTGCACTAGAGATGTGTCAGAGAACATAAAAAACACTATGTGTCAGGATGGCCGAGCATTCTAAGGCGGTGCGTTCAGGTCGCAGTCCACTATGTGGGCGTGGGTTCGAAACACACTCCTGACATAGCATTTTAACGGTTTCTTTAAGATACTGTTGCACTAGAGATGTATCAGAGAACATCAAAAACACCATATGTCAGGATGGCCAAGCGGTCTAAGGCACTGCGTTCAGGGCGCAGTCCACTATGTGGGCGTGGGTTCGAATCCCACTCCTGACATAGGATTTTGACGGTTTAAGATACTGTTGCACTAGTGATGTATCAGAGAACATCAAAAACACCATGTGTCAGGATGGCCGAGCGGTCTAAGGCGCTGCGTTCAGGTCGCAATCCACTCTGTGGGCGTGGGTTCGAATCCCACTTCTGACATAGTTTTTAGACTGTTTCTTTAAGTTACTGTTGCAGTAGAGATGTATTAGGAAACATAAACAGCACCATGTGTCAGGATGGCCGAGCGGTCTAAGGCGCTGCGTTCAGGTCGCAGTCCACTCTGTGGGCGTGGGTTCGAATCCCACTCCTGACTTAGCATTTTTGCGGCTTCTTTAAGATACTGCTGCACTAGAGATGTATCAGAGAACATCAAAAACACCATGTGTCAGGATGGCCGAGCGGTCTAAGGCGCTGCGTTCAGGTCGCAGTCCACTCTGTGGGCGTGGGTTCGAATCCCACTCCTGACAAAGCATTTTGACTGTTTCTTTAAGATATTGTTGCAGGAGAGTTGTATTAGGAAACATAAGAGGCATTGTGTGTCAGGATGGCCGAGCAGTCTAAGGCGCTGCGTTCACGTCGCAGTGCAGCCAGTGGGCGTGGGTTCGAATCCCACTTCTGACATAGCATTTAAACGGTTTCTTTAAGTTACTGTTGCACTAGAGATGTATCAGAGAACATCAAAAACACCATGTGTCAGGATGGCCGAGCGGTCTAAGGCGCTGTGTTCAGGTCGCAGTCCACTCTGTGGGCGTGGGTTCGAATCCCACTCCTGACATAGCATTTTGGCGGCTTCTTTAAGATACTGTTGCACTGCAGATGTATCAGAGAACATCAAAAACACCATGTGTCAGGATGGCCGAGCGGTCTAAGGCGCTGCGTTCAGGTCGCAGTCCACTCTGTGGGCGTGTGTTCGAATCCCACTCCTGGCAAAGCATTTTGACTGTTCCTTTAAGATATTGTTGCAGTAGAGATGTATTAGGAAACATAAAAGGCATTGTGTGTCAGGATGGCCGAGTAGTCTAAGGCGCTTCGTTCAGGTCGCAGTCCACTCTGTGGGCGTGGGTTCGAATCCCACTCCTCACATAGCGTTTTGACGGCTTCTTTAAGATACTGTTGCACTAGAGATGTATCAGAGAACATCAAAAACACCATGTGTCAGGATGGCCAAGCTTTCTAATGCGCTGCGTTCAGGTCGCATTCCACTCTGTGGCCGTGGGTTCGAATCCCACTCCTGACATAGCATTTTGACGGCTTCTTTAAGATACTGTTGCACTAGAGATGTATCAGAGAACATCAAAAACACCATGTGTCAGGATGGCCGAGCGGTCTAAGGCGCTGCGTTCAGGTCGCAGTCCACTCTGAGGGCGTGGGTTCGAATCCCACTCCTGACATAGCATTTTGACCGTTTCTTTAAGATACTGTTGCACTAGAGATGTATCAGAAAACAACAAAAACGCAATGTGTCACGATGGCCGAGCGGTCTAAGGCCCTGCGTTCAGGTCGCAGTCCACTCTGTGGGCGTGGGTTCGAATCCCACTCCTGACATAGCATTTTGACCGTTTCTTTAAGATACTGTTGCACTAGAGATGTATCAGAGAACATTAAAAACTGCATGTGTCAGGATGGCCGAGCGGTCTAAGGCGCTGCGTTCAGGTCGCAGTCCACTCTGTGGGCGTGGGTTCACATCCCACTTCTAACATAGCTTTTTGACTGTTTCTTTACGGTACTGTTGCACTAGAGATGTATCAGAGAACATATAAATAAAATATGTGTGAAGACAAGATGCCTAAGCGGTCTAGGGCGCTGCGTTCGGATCGCAGTCCACTCTGTAGGCGTCGGTTCGAATCCCACTCCTGACAAAGCATTTTGGCTGTTCTTTAAGATACTGTCGCAGTAGAGGTGTATTAGGAAACATAAACAACATGTGTCAGTATGGCCGAGTGGTTTTAATGAGACGCGTGTAGTGTATAACGCCCCCTTTTACTACATTCGGCACCACAGGTGGTGACACTGATGAAGCATGAGATGAAGATGGAGTACCGGTGGAATGAGATGGCAGGGGAATCCGGAAATCCCAGAGAAACCCCGCCCCAGCACCTGTTGTCCACCACAAATCTCACTTTGCGGTCGCCTGGAATCGAACCCGGCCATCTTGGTGAGAGCAAGGCGCTGCGTTTAGGTCGCAGTCCACTCTGTGGGCGTGGGTTCAAATCCCACTCCTGACATGGTTTTTAGACTGTTTTTTTAGGATACTGTTGCAGTAGAGATGTATTAGGAAACAAAAACAGCACCGTTTGTCAGGATACCCGAGTGGCCTAAGGTGCTGCGTTCAGGTCGTAGTCCACTCTGTTGGCGTGGGTTCGAATCCAACTCTTGGCATAATGTTTTGAGTGTTTCTTTTCATGGCCATTATTATAGGAATGTATAAGGAAACATCAACAACACCATGCTTGAGGATGCCCGAACGGTCTAAGGCGCTGCTTTCAGGCTGCAGTCCACTCTGTTGTCATGGGTTCAAATCCTATTCCTGATTTGGCAGTTTTCGTTACTTGTTGGAGTTACTATTGTTATAGATATGTGTAAGTAAGCAAAAGTGACTTCGGTGTTAGAATATCCTGGCAGTACACCCTGTGTTCGTGACTTTGCATCCTACTCCTGTCAATTACTTTTAAATTAATTTTGTTACTGCTTGAGTTACAGCAGCGTTTTACACAGTGGGTAAGTTATAGTAAATTGTCAGTTTGTGCGAATGTTCTGGGGCAGTCCACACTGTTTGTGTCTGTTTATAACCTACCTCTGGCATACGTTTTAGTTATTTTGTTGTGCAGATATGTTAGAGCAATACTTGACTGATTGAAATCTAAGGCGATCCTTTTAGCTAGCATGTCACACAGGGTCTTTAGGATTAGAAGCCTAATCCAATCACCTAAATTTTATAGTGTCTTACTCTTTTCAGTATTAATTATAGATCGGCTACGCCACAGGTAATCCTAGATATTATTTTTTCCTCCTTCATGCTGCATAATTTACTTAGCTTTAAATCACTTCCTCCTTTAAATGTCAGTTTTCTTTTAGGTACTTTTTATATCTTATCGAATCACATTTACCTATAGACATCCTCAGGTACTCAAATATTAAATATTTCAAGCTGAGATTTTTAGCGACTAATTCTGAGTCTTCTATCGTGGAATATTAGGCAACAACAATTTAATATTTAAAACTAATTTTCAAGAGTTGAGTGTCTGTCATCAAAGTGGTAATTATATAGCTTTAAAATCCAGCTCACCTTTCATACTACATCTATTCACCCAACTTAAATATTCTCGTATGTGTAGCTGAATATGCCTCGGTGCTACAAAAGAACCTTATGTAGAAGATTGGAACCAGACCCACAAACATACTAAAACAGCTACTTTTACTTCCTGTAATATGTTGCTAAGGTACACTGAGTGGGTACTTGACTTTTGGGTTCACAGAATTAAAAGTCCAGTTGCACAAATTCCAATATACCCTTTATTTCCGTAGAAATACACTTTGGTCAACCCTTACAGTAGCAGAATTACGTAACATACACCAATGCAATGCTCAAGGTCGTTGACCACAAACAAAAGAGTTCGCTTCCAAAACACAGCTGTACGATGTCTCTCTCATTACGACTTTCACTCTTTACTGCGATGGCGGTTCCTTTTATACGACCATTGATGATTCCAGACCTTTGTGGAATGTTCACTATCAATCAAGATGTCACTAGAACATTCTAGTTATCTATCTTTGTCTCTCTCGGCAAGCCTTTTATCTCCGCACTGCACTATCTGCCCCTTTGTGTGCGTCAGCCGCGCTTGTCGAAACAATGGGCTCGCGATAGTGCTCCCTCCTCAAGGCTGGTCGTCCCGAACAGCACCATCGTAGCCAGTCAGACTATCCAGGTGTACCACCATCTTTCCTCTGGGCACCTTCTGGATGCGGTAGACCATGTCGTAAATTCTCTTTACCAACCAGTATGGCCGTTGCCACGGCTTTTGAAGTTTCGGACAGCATCCCTTGGTCCGGGTAGGGCGGTAAAACCTGACCAGGTCACCTTGCTGGAACCCTTGGCTGTTAGCTTGCTTGTCGTATCGGGTCTTCATGCGGTCATTCGCCTTCTGAACGTTCTAACGAGCCATCTCATGCATGTCCTGGAGATGATCCACGAGGCTCTCCACATACTCGGTTGCTGGCTGTTTTGCGTGCGGGGGACTCCCAAAAGCTAGGCCACAAGGGAGGCGTAACTCTCGGTCGAAAATTAAGCTGGCTGGCGTCATCCCAGTGGTGTCGTGTGTTGACGAGCGGTAGGCCAGCAGGTATAGTGGCACCTTGACGTCCTAATCTCGCTAATGGCTGGCCACGACCTTCCTCAGGTGTTCTAACGTCTTAATGTACTTCTCCACCATGCCGTCTGATTGCGGATGTAGGGGTGTTGTGCGGTTCTTATTCACCGCAAGTCTTTCCAGTGCCTCCTTCATTAGGTTGGGCTCAAAATTGGTACTCTGGTCGCTGTGGAGCTCTAACGGCCCCACAAAACGGCAGAAAAAAAATTGCTCCACGAGGCAGTCTGTGTTTGTCTCCGTCTCCTGGTTCGGGATGGCATACATCTCCGGCCTCTTGGTGAAATATTCCATGGCCACTAACAGGTACTTTTTGCCTCGGTTGGACCCTGGGAATGTTCCAGCTATGTCAACAGCGATGTGTTCGAAAGTCGCTTCGATGTTGTACCGCTGCATGCGGCCCCGGCTCCTATTCTGGGGGGCGACTGCCAGCGCACACGTGGCATTGACGGCACCATCTCTCAGCGTCTGCTTGGAGCCTCAGCCAGTAGTAGCGCTGTCGTAGTTTGTCGATCGTTCGGTTTGCTCCCAGGTGGCCTCCTGAAGTACCGGCGTGCACTTCTTCCAAGACTTCCGGGACATTACTTCGGGGAAGCACCAACTGCTCCCTCTGCGTCTTTCTCAGCGTCCGACCGAGGCAACAGGTATCTGAAGGTAGCCGTGGACGACTTCACCAAGTGGCCGGAGGTGTATGCCATCCCGCACCAGGAGGCAAAGACAATCACCAACTGTCTCTTGGAGCTACTGTTCTGCCCTTTTGAGATGCCGTTAGAGCTCCACAGGGACTAGGGCACCAATTTTGAGACTCACCTAATGAAAGAGGCACTGGAAGGGCTTGGAGTTAACAATACCCTCACAACACCTGTACATCCCCAGTCAGACGGCATGGTCGAGAGGTACATCAAGACTCTAGAAGAATATATTTGGAGAGTCGTGGCCAACCATCAGCGAGACTGAGACGTCAAGGTGCTACTGTCCTTGCTGGCCTACCACTCGACAACACACGGCACCACTGGAATGACCCCGGCAAGCTTAATGTTCCTCCGAGAGTTACGCCTACCTTGTGACCTGGCTTTTGGGAGTTCCCAGATGCAAAATAGCCAGCAACGTACTACGTGGAGAGCCTCATGGATCGCCTCCACGACATGCATGAGATGGCTCTTCAGAACATTCAGATGGCAAGCGACCACATGAAGAACCGGTACGACAAGCAAGCCAACAGCCCAGGATTCCAGCAAGGTGACCTGGTCTGGTTGTACCGCCCTACCCGGACCAAGGGACGTTGCTCGAAACTTCAACAGCCATAGCAAGGACCGTACCGAATGGTAAAGTGGATTAATGGCCTGGTGTGCCGCATCCAGAGGGTGCCCCGAGGAAAAATTTGGTGGTACACTGGATCGGTTTGCCCACTAAGATGGTGCTGTTCGGGACGACCAGTCTTGAGGAGGGAGCAGTGTCGCGAGGCATTGTTGCGGCCGGCGCGCGCAAAAGAGACAGTGCAACGCGGAGATAAAAGCGTGCTGAATCAGAGAAAGAAAGAGACAGATAGATGTCTGGAAGTTCCTCTTTTTCTGATGCCGTCTTGACTGTTACAGAAAGTTTCACTAATTTCTAGAACTATGTGTGGACGTATAAAAGAAGCCGCGGCTAGTTTGTCAATGAACAGTTGTAATTGGTCTCGATAATCCTGTGCGTGCAGCTGTGATTTGAAAGTGAACTCTTATGTTTGTGATCGTGTGGCAGATGAGCTTGAAGGTTGCATTTGTGTATGTTACGTAATTCTGCTGCTGTCAATGGCTGTACAAACTTTCTAAGGAAATAAAGAGCAGTTTGAATTTCAGCAAACTAGACTTTTAATTCACGAACTCACAAAGTCGCAATAGTATATATAAAATATATTTGAATGAAAAATAATACGAACATCTTGAATCTTCTGGGAATGATTATTGCTTTTACTTCCGTTGATTCGGAAGGTATTTTATATACGTAATCTTTTTTATCGGTGACTATTAAGTAATAAACGTAAAGATATTATACAACAAATGTAGATTTTTTTGTTTTCTGAAAAAATTAGAAATGATTTTTATGAAAATACCCAACACTACACACGTTTAATAAGAAAACTAAAACATACTCTGACGTTATGGGTTCGTAAAATTAAAAGTCAAAGTGTTAGTACATCCCTTTGCAGCAAGCTGATATAACATAAACCAACACAATTTCTCGTCACTTCTGCACACGTAAATAAACAAAAGAGTTCACTTTCAAAACACAGCTGCAGGGTCACGTTTATCAAGTTCCGATTACGACTTCACCGGCGGGTCACGGCTTCTTTATATACCTCTACTCATATTTCTAAAAATTAATCGAATGTTCTGTAACAAACAAGACGGCACTAGATCAAACACGAACCTTCCCGTCATATATAGATGTGTTCTGGACTCGTGACCTCCACGTAATGAGGTGTGGGGGAGGGGAACCGTTGTCCGGTTACGCAGCGAGTGAGCAATACAGTAAACTTTCAGCAATCACCTGCAGAAAGTCACGTAGCCTACTTGCGTAGCAAGATGCAGAACTAGTTCAGTGCAGTAAGGTTTACTAATCTTCTCACCATGTCTGAAGATCTCAAGAAATTTAAGGTTGTGCTTTCGGAAGGGCGTGAAATTATAACTAGCGTTATATATAAATTTGATGAAGAAGCTTTGAAAAAACAATAATCATATCCAGTGTCACAAGCTACACAACGGGCTGCCGCTTGTGTAATAAGTAGGCTACATGTTATCTTCCCAGCGTTTCTATGTGTGCGCCACTCGTATACCATTACGTCACCTTGTCTATACGTGTGTATGTCTGTAGTGAACGCATTCCGTTCAGAGTTCATAAGGCCAGAACATGACAATAACTTTATCCGTTTCGGCAAGCCTTTTATCTCCGCGTTGCACAATCTGTCCCTTTGTGCGCGCCAGCCGTGCTATCGCAATAATGGCTCGCAACAATACATTGCATCTTCTGCGATTAGACAGCGAAGCAATCGTGCATATATGTTCACATACTTCCTTGTAGGTATAAGTAATGAGAACAAATAAACATAAAATCTTTTAAGTGTTATTCTCTTCGTGATGATTTAAAAATTACGTTCTCCTTGAATGATCGAGAATTAAAATAAAGCGAATACTTAAACGAGATCTTTATATATAGCAAGATTTTTTCTATCTCTTAAGTTTTACTATTTATACAAGTGCCTCATTAGCACTTCAGATGGCGATCTCAAAAAACTGAAATTCAAATTTGTCATGTGAATATCTTAAGCATATGATAATTTAATCATAGCAGTTAAAGCCATTTTTTGAAAAATTGACATAATTATAAACTTTTTCTGTGTAAAGTGTCATTTATTTCGAACTGAAGGTTTTTTTAACGCTTCAAGTCACGATTCTTGGAAGGTTAAATACCAAGTTATATGTAACATATTTTTCATTTTTGAACTAGGTTAAGAGCTACACACGCACACAGATCTTTTTGTAAAAATTATTTTTCTTGTTGGAGAATTCGTTTAAGGAGTGCCAGAACATGAATCTAACTCGGTTACGAATTTTTGGTGGAATATTACACTTTTATTATCTACTGTTGAAACATAGTACATAAAATACAAATTTGACCATCTTTAGATCCTGGTGTATTTCTTATTGCACCTATAAAAATGTGTATTAAAGATAATTTAAACTAGCAATAACTGGAAAAGCTTTGCCTTTGTAAGAATATCTCTAGAAGAGGGAGTAAACAAAGCTACGTAAATTTAACGCACCTTTTTGTTTCACATAAAAGCTATTTTCTGTTAGTTTCAGACAATAAAGCCATAAGATATCGAGCGGGATGGCTCAAGTGGTTTCGTCTGTGGCCCTTCGATTCCCATGGCCGACCTACCTGTCCCATGGGTTTTTTCGGGGTTTACCGGGTCACGAATGCTGGATAGGTTAATTACATCGCCTGATTTTTTTTAATTGACGTCCTCCAATGTTATACCATATCGGATGATGAATGGAATGGGTGAAATTGTGCTCAAGTGAGCCTGGGGTCCATGGAGCTTAGAGTTACCCAACATTTGTCTTTCAGGATAAGGGAAACCCCTGGAAAATCCTTATCCAGGTAACCCACCCTGACCAAGATTCGAACTCGAGACGTCTTGAACGTGAGGCAGGTACGCTACAATCTACGCTACCGAGGCTGGCCCGAATTTCCTGTCCCTCCATTTTATCTCCATTATCATTTCACATCATCTCTCATCTGGTGGTGTCTTTCAGGGTAGAAGAGGCGGAGGGTGTTCCCGTAGTGGAGGAGATCCGTCCCCTTCAGCTACCGAGGTGCGGGCGCTGCGGACCCTTAGCACCCTGACGTTACTAGAGGAACCTCGGGCCGAACTGCCGAGCCCCTCCTGTCGTGGAGATGTTCGGATTTGGTTGGACTCGAGGGGGCAGTGTGTTCCCGACACCCACGGAGAATTGGGTACCTCCGGCCAGGCTACGGCCACCCGGAGGGGTAGAGGTTTGCCTAATAAGTCCCGGGTACTAGCCTGCAGAGCTAGTAGGTGTGCTAGATCACCAGGCGGCCCCACCGAGGTTTTCGGTAGTCTTCCCTGCGGGGTTGACGCGCGTAAGTGGCGTATCCACTTCCACCCGTCTTAACGTAATAGTCGATGGGGGGGGGCTTTTTAGGTTTAAGGTATTGCCCCATGGAAAAAAAAACCCGTAGTATCCATCGCTCCCGGGTTGAAGGAGGCCCGGGTCCTTGGTCCTACGGGTCCAGGACTAATGGGAGTGGAACCTCTGCAATCAACTGTCAGCGGGCGTCTCGGCGCTGCATGGTAGGAAGATATGCAACTTCCTCCTCCTGTAGGTCGATTGCCGGTCTCCGAACCAATTGCTGGGACCGCTTCCGAACCGCGGTAGTAGGTAATGTAGGTTTCCATCCAAGTAAAACGTAGAGACCCTGCCCTCTGCACTATCGTGGCTCCTTGGAACGGCGCCCTGTGTCTTCTCTCGCCTCAACCTTCCTCCCGGGAATAGGCACAACAGATCAAGACTCCTCACAGAGCCAAATCCCCTTCGTTGTAACCTTAAGCCACAAGTTTATATTTGCCTCTACTGGCATTGCAAGACTGGTTACAGTATAAACAGTCGTTCCTGCTTCCCCTCTCTACTCAGACGTTCCAATTTTTCCTAGAGCTGGCCCACAATTAAATGGAGAACGTATGCAATTCACACACTTTTGCTAATAACATAAAACTTCACACGAATGTCTTATTTGTTAGCACTAAATACCAATGCTAATGCTATTTAGCTATATTTACAGTTTCATTTAAACGCACCATATAAAACAAATATTTAACTTTTCTTCACACGCTACAGAGATTTCACGTGACAAAATCTGTCAGTGCTTCCTAACTATCGAAGAGTCGTGATTGCTTCCAGCAACCTACGTAGCATGATTTTCAAGGTTACGAATGCGTAAAGAAATAGAATTCAGTGTTGAATGAGCTCGTGGAACTGATCACTTGGATCTAAGCTGCTGTCAAACTGTCCGCAACACCGCGAATGTTGGCAAATAAATTTTGAAAATATATCCAGAGCAAATAAAATATTTGAATAGACAGAGTAAGAGTGAAAAATTCAATGGCATGTCCGAGATTTGATCTACGGATCTCCAGTTTCCGTCCGGTCGTTGTTAACCATTGAGCTACCAATGGCCAACGACACGTTAAGAGAACCGCCCGCCTCGGTAGCGTAGATGTTAGATGATGATGATGATGATGATGATGATGATGATGATGATGATGATGATGATGATGATGATGATGATGATGATGATGATGATGATGATGATGATGATGCTGTGTATAAGGGCGCTCAACCACGGCGGTCATCAGCGCCCTTTAAAAACTTGTCATGGCAAAAGCCAGATATAAAATTTCTAAAAAACTATACAACTGTCAATAAACCTATTAAAACTAAACGAACATAAAAAAAATCAATGAAAACCAACTAAATATTTCATTTACTAAATCCTAAAGCCTAACCTCGAAAATGTCTAAAAATCTTCTGCACTCCTGTGTCATCGTCCGCTAGCATTTCTGCAAAGCTGACCGGCAGCTGCAGAGACGTCTTAAGGTCTACTAGGTGAAAACACTAGCAGCACGTGTCGTACAGATAACTTCATTGCAAAACGGACACAGCGGAGCAGGCTCCTTTTTAAAAAGAAAACTATGAGTAAAAAAGCAGTCCCCAATACGTAACCGAGCCAAACTCACCTCCTCGCGGCGAGATGACCGACAGGAGGTAACCCAGGGAATCGGAAGTTCTTTCACAGATCTAAGTTTATTATTGCGGAGAGCGGACCATTCTTCCTGCCAGCAG
The DNA here is from genome assembly GCA_030765055.1 of Mantis religiosa. Taxonomy (NCBI): domain Eukaryota; kingdom Metazoa; phylum Arthropoda; class Insecta; order Mantodea; family Mantidae; genus Mantis; species Mantis religiosa. The sequence goes on along the minus strand of CM060954.1, from coordinate 95,339,855 downwards.
GTTTGCACAGCTCTCCGCAATACAGCCCTAAAATCTTCCGATGTCATAGATGGTACTCGAACCCTGAGCTTCATGGTAGCCGTCTTGGCTGCCAAATTCGCCATTTCATTCCCCCGTGTCTGCCTCACGTTCAAGAGGTCCCGAGCTCGAATCGCCGTTAGGGTGAGTTACCTGTATAAGGTGTTTTCCGGGATTTTCCCTTATCCTGAAAGACGAATGTCGGGTAGCTCTAAACTCCATGGACCCTGGACTCATTTGAGCATCATTTCACCAATTTCATTCATCGTCCGATATGACTTAACGTTGGAGGACGTAAATTACAAAAACATACGAGTCAGCTGGAGAATTTAATGTCATGACGGTACGTTGGCCATAGTAGCTCAATGGTCAAGAGCGACCGGACAGAGACCGGGAGATCCGTGGTTTAAATCCCGGCCATGGCATTGAATTTTTCAGTCTGACTTTATCTATCCAAATCTCAGACTACACACGACTAGTGTGGGAGGACGATTAAATTTCCAAATAAAATATTGTTTTACATTAATTTTGTTATTCTTTCTCTCCTGAAATTCTTGGGGAAGCGGCATTCTCTGCGCTTCGCCACTACTTCCCCTTGCATCTACAAGAAAACTAGGAATAATATGATGTTTATCACCATTAACGTGAAGCGTTTGTAAGAACAGTTGCACAAGTAGAAAAAGTCACGTGAGAGCAGAAGAAACCAGCTGTAGCATATGAAACGACTCAAATTGCAGTAGCAACGTTTAGGCAGTCGTAAAGTCATCTGGGGGACGATGTTGCCATAAAAATTATCCACCGTGTTGGAAGCAATTTCTCATGGAGCTGTGCTCGCCGTGATTTAGGATGTCGCAGGAGAGGGGCGGGACCTAGAGGTTATTTTTAAGAGCGTAGTTATTTATTTTGTCATTCAGTAGCCGTTCTCGAAGTTCAAAGGGTTTAATAAGGTATGGCATTAATTGCTTAAGTTACGGCACGCCGAGAAGTTATTTAGCTCTTAACTCTATGCCCTGATATAACATGAGCTTCTTAATGGATTATTACGTACTTACAGGAAGTATAAGAAGAGCTGCATTTCAACCAAAAGTTCTATAGCGAAATTTCACATATAATACCTAAAACTTATAAATTTGGTGAAAGGTTAAGAAGCAGTACTCAATATTTATACTTAGCTTTTACAGTTGTTTCGATTTATACTTAGAAAGGGTTTGAAAAATGTATAAATTTATTAAAGAAAAACAAACAAAATTGTGTAAAAATGTATGTAATTTTGTGATTGGCCGTAGTAATAATTGTATTACGTAATGTAGTGACGCAGTATAAAATGGGTAGCCATAGTAACGAAGAACGATGTAGAAACCAAAGAAAATTCCTCTTTCTTTCTGGAACGCCGAAGTGATCGAACGCTTTTTAAATTGCTCAAAAATATGTAAGTGTTAGTTCAATTTGAAGTATTAGATTGATTCCGATCAAAGTATGAAGTTTTGTGATAAGAATTGTAATAGATTTGGTGTTAAAATAAATAAACAAAAGATTGATTTCTTATAGGAATTAAAATTAAAACTCTTAATGATTTCTGCACTCGTTACCACCCTTGTAACTTAGAGTTTTCATTCCTCGTAAGTAAGAATATAACAGAAGGATATTAAAAGCTAGCTGAGGCATAATTAAGGATTTTCCTGATAACTTCGGGGAACATCTTCTTCATCAGGTAATAATATTTTGGACGAAGGTAAGATCGACAAACTAAGGCCAACGACGGGAAACGAGATACCAGCACGATCTTGCTATGTATGTTGCCGCAACTTTGGGTGATCGAAACCCACAACAACGGAGGATTCCTGCTACACAGTGAATAAACACCATTTTACTTAATTTAACAGTGTTGGCTTCTTCTGCTTTTCGTTTCACCCTTTTTGGGGTACGTTGAATCAATAATTTCTCTATGTGTTGTTCTTTTCTTAGTTCCCAGTATGTCTTCATTCTACCTGTTCTTTTTCTTTTTTTTAACTTTCTTCTGCCGAGACAATAGGTTTAGATTTTAATGTATATTTATCTTTGAAAAGTATATAATTATATTTTCTTTTTTAGTTATTACTTTGACTGTCCCGTCAAGTAATAAGCTTTCTGTGATTTTTAATTCTGCTAAGTTTTTTTCAATTTATTTAAACCAGTTAGGTTTTATTTTACGGTTACAGGACAAATCAAAGATTTGTTTAGTTAATTTGCTAGAGTTCATTCTGAGAAGATGGCCATGAAAATTTACCCTTCTTTTTCGCAGAGTATCTGAGAATTTTTCAATTTTTTCTATAGAATTTCATTTTGATGTATATTATCGTATTATCTTGAAATTTTGGTCCTATGATCTTTCTTAATATTTTCCGTTCTTTTAATTCGAGCTATCTGACCCTTGAAATTCATGTTAAGTGTTTCTGATGCACACAGTGCTTTTGGATCCCCACGATAGTGACTTCTTCTTATACGTATCTTTTGTTAGTTGAAGCTAGTTCGAAGTTTTTTTTCAGGTTTCCATTGCTTTATTTTTCTTAGTATTCCAGCTAATCCATTCTCCAAGATATTTGAACTCTTTTACTATTTCAATCGTTTGTTCGCAGTCTTTGGTGTATTTTCGTGGGTGCTTGCAGTTTGTCATGATTTTGGTTTTCTCGAAAAAGATGTGAAGATCTATTTTACCTGCTTGTTTCTCTAATTCAATGATTTACTCCCTTGCTTCCTCCATTGTTTCAGCAAACAAAGCCATATCATCCACAAAAGCAAATACAATTTATTTTAAAATTTCTCTTTTTGCAACCCAGTCGTATTCCACTTTGTATATTTTTGTTCCACTCTCTGAATACTTTCTCAAGCGGCGAGTGTCCATCACCCTGTTGTACCCCCGTTATTATTTCAAAGGATCTGACATAGTTCACCCAACAATTTAACTTTCGAAAAGTATTTGTGAAAATTGAACTCATGATATTAGTTGATTTCTAAACCAAATTCCTCCAAGATTTATTAAACGGGTTCTCTATCAATTGAATCATATGCCTTATTAAAAACGATGAACGAAATTACGTATGTCTTAGCTCTTGATTTTTGATATGTTTTAATAGTTTTGAGATTGAATATTTGTTTCAGTACATGACCTTCCCTTTGGGAAACCTCCCTGGTATCCCCTAAATTGTGGGTCTACGTATTGTTTTGCTCTATTTAGAAGGATTTTAGAAAGAATTTTATATGTTACATCCAGCAATGATATTCCTCTATTATTATTTGGGTCTATTTTCAAGCCTTTCTTGTGAATAGGGTGGATAAGGGCTGTTTAACATTGTTGGCTTATTAAATAGAAGCACAGAGGTTTGCATAAGTTCGCAGAAAATATAAATTGAACTATCAATGTATTAAAGCATGGCTCTCAGTGTTACTTAAGGTCACTAGCTATACTGAAATATCATTTGTATTGCACTAAAATTATTTTTTCTTATATACAAAGTTGTTTCTCTTAGGTAAGGACTATTTTCATGTATATGTCTATATTATAGTTATTTTCAGGTAGTGTATTATGACGGCTGTTCAATAAAGACGGATCATATTTTTTTACAGTCATATTATTATGTTATTATATTTTGTTAGCTTAATGTGAAACAAAGACGCCGTAGAGCTTCATTGTTGGTACTCCTGATTTCCACCTGTAAGAACAAGGCAAGTTCAGACATGTTCAGTATCACCTACCGCTGCAATGGAGGTTACACGCGAGGAACAATATGCAGCTTTGAAATTCTGCTTTCGTCTCAACAAATCTTCAGTCGAAGCCAACAATGTTACAGCAGGCCTATGGAGAGTCTGTTCTACCCTACAGCACAGCTCGAATGTGGTTTAAAATGTTTAAAGAGAGGAGACAATCGATTTCAAATGAAGGTGGACTGCTCTTACGGAAGAAAACATCAACACTGCTGCTGTCATTGTGAGAGAGGATCCATGAATTATCTTATGATCACTTTCTGAAATATTGAACATTTCATTCGGTGCCACCCACACATTGGTGACAGAAACATTACACATGAGACCTGTTTGTGCGCGATGAGTTCCAAGACTGTTGATTCCCGAACAAAAGGACATTCGCATGCATATCTTTATGCAGTTAAAGTTGATGTTAGAGGAAGATCCGAAGTTTCTTTCAAACGTAATCACTGCTGATGAAACTTGGCTACATCATTTTGATCCTGAGAGCAAACAGCAAAACTCAGTGTGGAAATCTCCTTTATCACCAACCCCCCCCCCCCAAAAAAAAAAGCAAAAGTGGTTGCTTCTGCTGGGAAAGTTATGGTCATCTTATTCTTTAATATTCATGGAATGGTTTAACAGCATGTTGTACCTGCACACACATCAGTAACTGGAAAATACTACAGGGATGTCCTGAAAACATTGCAAGTTCATATCCGACGCAAAAGACCACTTTTCCGTGAAGCAGGCTGGATGCTGCACCACGATAATGCGCGGCTGAATATTGCCAATGTTGTTGCTGAATATCTTGCAAACATCAACGTGAAGTGCGTCCATCATCCTCCCTATAGTCGGATTTAGCCCAATGTGACTTTTTACTATTCCCTAACTTGAAGAAACGCCTTCATGGGAAACATTATCCATCATCAGAAGCAGTGGTGAAGGCTGCGGTGGCGATTTTGAAGGATCTCTCAAAAATGCTTTCCAGCATGTCTTTAAAGACTGGAGTAAAGAAGTGCATCGCATTCAGGGGAGACTATTTTGAGAATGACCATCGAAATTATGAGGATGATTAACGGTACGTTGTCAAAAAAAATGTGATCATTCTTTATTGAACAGCCCTCATATATTGCTGCAACTTTTCATTTTTATTATTTCCAATTTTAAATTTGTATATTATAGCCCTTACGCTTCTTTTATAGCCATCTCCAATTACGGAAGCTTACTTTGGTAACTGGTTCTATGTACACACACATACGCATGTGCACAGTATATGGCAGCATCTTTACGTGATACAAAATATGAAAGAGCGGAGAGGTCATTCTTCACTAAGTGTCTAATTATTGTGGAACGGGGGCGGCTCCGGGGGTAGTGTATCATGGCACTTCCTTAAACAGGGTGAAAATACGATTTTTAATTATTTCTTGCATATTCCTAATACAGTCATATTTGCTATTGTTCAAGACACAGTGATATGTCTTGCCTATCATCAGAAAACCACAGAAACTGGTCAATATTACTACTGAGTTGAACACTTACTATTCTATGGATTCGTGTCATTTCGAATCGAGCTCGTCTAGAATGACTTTGCTTTTTAGTGGGGATTATTGTAGCAGAGGGATATAAATGTGGGCCGGTTTTGTTTCTGGCACATGAAAATTAGTAGCACCTATGTTAATCACACAAAGAATAATATGATATTTTGAGAAACGGCAGATAAACAACTTATCAATAGGTAAGTGTAAAATTGTAGAGCGTAAAAGCTAGCTTAAACCTGTGCTTTTATCATATTCAATTTCCCTTGTTCATAATTTAAATTGAGTGTCATTGCTTTCTACTGCTACCTGCATTGCAGAGCAGGTGGTCAAACGATACGTTTTCTTCTGTTGGGAAAACTGTGCTGCGATATCATATATATACTTATTTATTTATTTATAAAACTATATATATATGGTTAACCCGAATAAAGTAACTTCTTTACTAAATACCTATCCCATTTTCTACTTATTGTTAGTAGACACAGTAAACTGAAATACATGGAAAACTTGCTCAGATCTGCACATAACTATATAACAAAAAACTAACAATGTCATATGCCGTGGCGTAGTGGGCTAGGAAGTTGTGCTTTGGTTCCCTGTCACGGTATAGGATCAGTGCATACTCAGCATCGTGAGAAATTTCAGAAGCGACGATAGGTAGCGAATCACTAAATTATAGCTGGGAGTGTGAGATGCTGACCACAACTCCTATAAGTATCGGTTGGATGATCGGCCACCTGTCTCTGGCATATGTGAACGTGAGGCCGAAAGCCGGGTTGGCAACTTTTATATATGGATAAAGTCAACATGAAAAATTCTATGCCATGGCCGGGATTTAAGCCACGGATCTCCTGGTCTCCGTCCAGTCGCTCTAACCCGTTGAGCTACCATGGTCAACGTGCCGTCCTGACATTAAATTCTCCATTTGACTCATATATTTTCCCGGTAGACCACTAGGGGCTCTCGCATCCGAGATACACCGTTTGTGGCGACTTACTATCGTAAATACTTGAGTCCCACGCTTGATCATTAAACTCTTACTATTTTAGTTAATTGGTGGAAAATTAATAATTTCTTCACACTAGCCGTATATAGGCTAAGATTTTTATATGGATAGAGTCAACATGAAAAATTCAATGCCATGGCCGGGATTTGAACCACGGATCTCCTGGTTTCCGTCCAGTCGCTCTAACCCATTGAGCTACCATGGTCAAATCCCGGCCATGGCATTGAATTTTTCATGTTGACTCCATCCATAAAAAAACCTTAGCCTATATACGGCTAGTGTGAAGAAATGATTAATTTTCCATCAATTAACTAAAACTTTTATATAATGTGCACAAAATGTAGAAAATTTTAAGTCATATAAAAGTTAATAAACATAAAAATTTGGAATATTTATACCCTAGCTTGAGAAATTAGGTGCCAGGGTATGGTATTGCAGAATTTTATTTAAAATGCTAAAGATATGTAATTCCTAATTTCTTCATTTAGGAACCATTCATACCCTTTACGTCTCTTTAGTTCATAGAGGAGAGGAATGCACCAGTGTATAAAATGTAGTTTCCTCTTTGCTTTATTCTTTAGCGCTCCTTATGTACTACATATCACTTTAGATTCATTCTTATATATAAATGACAAAACCAAATTCACGCATTTAACTTGCTCTAGTCAGTTTCCTTTTGAACTTAAAGAAGGTAGGAATGAGGGAACGAAAATGTGGCCTGACATCTACGTAATCAAGAAAATCGTTTTTCTTAATCCATACTATTAATAGAAGACATATGGACCATTTTGATTGGGGTGGAGCAGTGGAATAAAAACATTTGCCTTTTGGCGAGATTTTATAGTAAGCGGTCTTGATAACTTAACACTTGTATTCATATTTTTACCAGCATTGCTCTTCAATTATAATGTTCTAAAACATTTATGATTTTAAATATGTACATTTGCCCTTAATAATTACCCGATTGAGCTCTCGGGTAACGTTTTCTAAGTCTAATCTCAGGTTTTCACTGCCTTTTTAACACTAGATCCTCCGAGGGCAAATAGAAGGTAACACATAGGTACCGTCTGGTGACGCATTTTAACTTAGCTGCCGGAGTTCCACCCAAGAATAGATTGTGGCGAATAAAACATCATCTGGGCAAGTTTCCTTCGAATGATTTAGCTCTCGTTACTTTCCATTCTGCCAAATGCTTCATCATTCCAGAGCAATGTAATATGGCTACCTATGTGCCAAGAAACGCTTTGGGTGTGTAATATTCTCGATGTAAAACATTAGATTTTTTTCCTGCTATCTAAATTATTTTTACGATATAGAAAATACAAGATGATACATAAAATATTACAGAAGTGAGGAGAAAAGGCCCTAAGGAAACTTTTTCCTTCATGATGATGATAATAGTAGTAGTAATAATAATAATAATAATAATAATAATAATAATAATAATAATAATAATAATAATAATAATAATAATAATAATAATAATAATAATAATAATAATAATAATAACAACAACAACAACAACAACAACAACAACAACAACAACAATACGTTCCTATACAAAAGAACCTGGTTTATCCTGTCATTAATCCGGTGATTATTGTTGTAGATGTAATACCAAAAGAAATGAGACATAAATTGGGATACAGTATGGGAGGTAGAAAGATTAGTATGGTATATTATGCATAGGAAGTATTGTGGCAGAAACGGAGGGTAATCTGCAAATACTTTTTACGAGTTGCACCATAAATTTCATATGTTCCATAAAAAAAGTGTTAACCATTAGTAAAGAACCACTGAGATGCAAATTAGAACTTCTATAATATTATCAGTGAGGGAAGGTTGGCCCAAGAAATTAAATACCAAATTGTAAAAGCAACAAATATATCTGGATGTGTTAATGAATTAGTATGGAGAAATGAATCCATAGGAAATGAAACAAAATTCAAAATTTGTAAAGCTATAGTTCGACCAGTGATGACGTATGCTCTGGAAACAAGAACATGACGGATGATGGAAACAACTGAAATGAGCTGTAGTTACATTTCCTTGACCCAATTAATTTTCCAACCTGGCATTTAATTTACTGAAAACAGTCTTTGGTTCAGTGTTGCGAATATTTTGGCTTTGTTGATATTTGTGTTATACCCAGTTATACATTTTGTGGTTATAACATTTCTTGTAAATATCCTGATGAAGGGAGATGTGTATGCTCCCGAAACGTCGATTTCTGATCGTCTTTTCACCGGGCTTGTTTCCCGAGAAGATCTGGAATATATTTGCCGCCAGGAAAGCTTCAGGTTTTATTTTAACTTAAATGAAGATATTAAGGGGAATAGTTGGAAAGACACTGTATGACAGAGTTCAAAATTAAGAAATTAGTGAGTTGAACCTGTGACCGAATGGGTGCAAATGTGAAAGGAGGAGTTAATTAAGAAGGAAGAAGATATCCAGGAAGACTCAGAAAAACATGGAAAGAGAGTTTTATTCACTCAAAGCAAAGAGAAGAAGAAGATGATTTCTGCTTGTTTCCTCATCAAGAAAATATGTCTCATTTGACGGCTGCATTGTTAAATTCCGTCATCGTACGCTTTATGTTAACAATGAGTACAGTTAGCTTAATCAGTGCCACACAATAAGCACCATAAAGCTGTGAGATTATTTCATTCGTTACTCACAGTCCTCATTGCGATCGTAGATTTGTCATCAATATGGCTTTCAATTCCTTACTACACAAATAAAAATATTTAGTAAATGTTCTCCACTTATCTTAAGAAACCGATGACAATACTTCTCTCTTGTTTTTGCGAAATTAATTTTATGAGCATCTGCCCACATCTTCAGTCAACACACTTCTTTGTCAAGGATACCATGTATTTACGTATTTACGTATTACCAGCATCTGAAGACGAAACAAACCTAAACACAGAATCAATTGCCGGTATGTCCAAATTAATTACGCGATTTTTATTTCTTAAAATAAACATTTTTTCCCAAACTATTAAATCTATGGGACCATTTAATTGCTTTAATAATTTAACTTCGGGATTTATTTCATGGTTAAATGACCAAAAATGATCTGCTACGGCCGATTTATCAATCTGTTTATACCTAATGTTACGAAAATGTTCTTTCTGATTTCCAAACTACGTTTCGTCTTTACAATATAAACCTAATCACAATCTAAGCAATTAAATTGATAAATACCAGATTTTTTTATTATTAGGAATTTTATCTTTTTTGGAAAATTGTAATAAATTTTTAGTACTATATTTATTTTCAGGAACTAAATTTATACCAATTTATTTAAAAAAAAAATTGAAAATGTTTATTAACCCAAGGATAGTAAGTAATTTTTTTAAATTTATAATCATCTTTTATTTTCTTAAGAGTAGAAATACATTAATACTTTTTTGATATTTAAATTTTTCAATTTTCTTTTGTATATAATCTTTATTAAACTATTAATTAAAGCAGTATTAATAATATGTTTATATTCTTTATTAAATTCTTCTTTATTCAGGGGTATATTTTTTAATCTATAAATCAAACTATTGAGATTTATGTTTTAAAATTAAACAAATTTAAATTAAAATTTAAAATTAAAATTAAATAATAATTAAATTAAAATTTAAAATTACACTATTAAAATTTATAATTTAAAATTTTATAAATAATTTATTTATTTATACTATATCAATTCCTTGTTTTTCTTGCAGAGAAATCATATTTTACTTCGAAGTTTGAATTGGTTTAAAAGTTTGTTACCAGTTGAGTTTCTTGTGTAGTGCTGTTCTTTCATGAAAAATTATCATTTCACTGTATTAGAAAAACTGCATGTACCGTACAATGTGGCTATTTAGATGCAAAGCGGCATAAAATAAAATAATCTTCTGGTGATTCAAGGGCTCGTCACTATGGAAATCACCAATCCAGAGCGGATTGCACTAGAAGTGTTCCTTTGCAGCATTGAAAGACTGATATTCGTTTAAAAAAAAAAAAAAAAAAAAAAAAAAAAAAAAAAAAGGCTAAGACATTAATCATTTTTCAAATAATCTATCACCATCATCTATCTTCAAGATAGAACTGATAGGTCTGTTTTGGCTAAGAAGAGAACTTACCATTGGTTACCTGGTCTTCCAGCATCTCCATTACCAAACGGTTTGTATTTCTAGACTGTTTTGTAGATCTTTCTTCTGGCATTCCAAAGATATAATCTTTCCATTCTACTTTATATTTCCAGTTTTTGTCATTTAAATTAAATATTTTAATTCTTCTCTTATTGCTTCACTTTTAAAGGGATGCTTAAGAATAGAACCAGCCACGGACATAAATATTTTAATTTCGGCAATCTGAATTACAAGTATTTCTTCATCATTTATATTGACGCCTCAGGTCTGGCTTCCATAAATTTTATGGGCACTTCCATAGCTTTATAAAATTTTAATATCCTATCTTTACCATCTTTGTTATTCAATGATATTTTATACGATATATATATGTATTGAAATTTACATACATTTTTTTTGGTTCTTTTCATACCTGTTTATAAAACATAAAATATTTAACTTACTCTAGTGGTTTATTTTTAGGAGTGCTTTTGATCTGGTTGAGAATTTAGCGATAAAGCCCATTACTTTGGTTTATTCTGCTGAAGTAATTAAATTATTCTTTGACATATTTTTGTCACGTTGGTGCATATTAGAGAGTTCGTCCTAATTTTAAACATGTTTCCAAGTGAGCTTGTCAGCGGGTAACAGCTGCGTTTATATAAAAATGTTGTCTTACTTCTAGATTGATGGTGTCTGACTCAATTTCTTTATAATAACAGCCCCTCCATGAATTTTCTTCTATATTAAAATGACATGTTGGGTATATGAGCCAATATAAGCCATAGTTTTTGGCTTGTAACTTTATGAAAGCTTTTAGTAGAAAATTAATAAACAGTATATGAATCTTTAAACTAAGACATTATCTTTTCTTTTATTTTTTGCCTTATTATTAAGACAGAATCAGTACAGGAAATGCTCCACCTGAATCCATCTTCTTCTTCTTCTTTTTTTTTTTTTTTTTTTTTATTTTCAGGTAGCTATCGGCTATTGCATTTAGTCTTTCTGTTAAAATCTCAGTAGCAAAGGACGAACTGACAGTTGGATCTTTAAGGGCTTATTGCTATATATTAGTCCTGAAAATTGAAATTGTATGAACATTGATGACATCACAAAAAGAATTGCCCAGAGTTTGCACTTTAAAAATGACAAACTACAAACCAATAATTTCAGATGTATTGGAAATAGCTAATATTAGAAATGCAGTTATTTGAAATAAATTGTGTACATTATATATACATTGCATAGACATTCGAAAAACTGAAAAAAAAAACTTCCTTCTGAATGAAAATGACTTCATAAATTATTTTCAGAAAATTCAGTGCATATTCTATTTTTCATGTAAATATTTGACGACTGTGGTGTATTAATCAAAATCGTAGAGTCGCTTTTGTTATATATGAAATTTCGTAAAATGTTTCAGTAAAAGAGTATTTGGGGATATAAGGGATTTTCGAGTAATCCTTCTGTTGCAACTTTGGAATACATAGAACTAAAATACCACATTTGTTATGCATTTGGTATTTTGTTTTTGAGTTATGATGTTCTCAGGAATACACAAGAATTCTAAAATTCTTTTTGTGTAACTCAGGGAGCTTCAAAAAATTTGCTTTCCGTGAAACCTCGACATTGATTTGACGTAAGCATTGTGTCCTTAATGAAAGCGTTTTTACAGATATTTATCTCGATTAATATGCAGTGTAAACACATTTAGGAGTAGAGTAGGTAGAAAAGCCATGTGAAGTAACGTCTCATATTTGGGCGTATATGGCTGTAAGACCTATGGTCACATATGCCTTTTTGGTATGGTGACCAAAAGTAAAGCAGAAAATAGCAATAGCCCGTTTGCAGAAAGTGCAAAGGCTGGTCTGTTTATGCATAGCTGGTGCTATTAGCACGTCCTACTGCCGCCATGGAGGCACTTATAGGCCTAACGCCTCTGCATATTGAAAGAATGGCGTTAAGCAGTGCCTTTCAGCTGCAAAGAAGTATGGTATTTAAAGCCGGTGACCTATTAGGTCACATGAAAATTCTCCGGGAAATCAAGGAGGAAAATGTCATTAACGTTAGGGGACTGGATGATACCCCAACCTAATTTGGATCTCTCCTTCACCGTTAGGATTCCTGAACGGTTGAACTGGAGAAAGTCCATATATGAGAATAAGTCATCTGTATGGTATACGGATGGCTCAAAAATGGACGGGAAAACTGGAATTGGGGTTCATGGGCTATATTTTAGCCTTTCTAAAGACCTGGGTACCAGTCCCTCCATCTTCCAAGCGGAAGTTCATGCCATAGAAACCAGTGCCCATGAGAATGTCAGAAGAAGCACTCGTGGTGCTAATGTCTATATTTTATCAGACAGTGAACCTGCGTTAAAGGCCCTTGGTGCTTGCACCATTGAGTCAAAGCTTGTAAATGACCGTGTGAGGATTTTAAATCAGCTGGCAAAACACAATAATGTTACCCTTGTGTGGGTGCCAGGACATGAAGGAATCGAAGGCAATGAAATTGCTGATCGCCCTGCCAAAGAAGGTGCTAATACCCCTTTTATTGGTCCTCAAACTTTCTGTGGTGTACCAAGTGGCTATTATCAAAGATAAGATAAAGGCCTGGGAAATCAATAAAGTCAAACGCTATTGGGGAAAAGTTACAAAGCGGGATCATGCAAAGGAGTTCATTGAACGCTCTGCAAAGAGATCCAAGAGGATCCTCGCTTTCAACAAACAGGAGTTAAGGCTAATAATTGGCCTTCTAACTGGAGACTGCCCTCTAAGGGATCATCTCTATAAGATGGGTAAGATTGGGACGAATATCTCTAGATTCTGTAAAGAAGAAAAAGAAACGTCAAGACACATTATTTGTGAGTGTGAAGCCATTGCCTGGAAAAGATTAAGACATCTGGAGTCGGGTTTTCCAACTCCAGGACAGATTGTCTTCTTAGCACCACAAAAACTTATAGGCCCTTTTAATAGCCTCAATATAAGCTGGGACTTGTAGAGTAGAGTAATGCACAATAGATCTATTAGGTCGCAGTGCTGAGAAGTCGCAAGGGCTTTCACTACCTCTTTTCAATCATCATCAGCGTCTCATATTTGTATAGGTTCTGCCACACTGCACTGTAAGTCAAACATACTAGTAGTTGTCGTTAAAAACAAGTAAACTTACACTGCAGATGCTTAGATATTCCAACATTCCCTCTCCCCATTATAAATGACAGTTGTTTGTCTGTGTGGAAAAATAGCTTACAAGATTCTGGACTTAGTTACCGTCTTAAAATTTCCACACCATTATTTATCCGCTTGGAGTAAATCTTAAAGCCCAATCAGTCAGGTATAACAAGATTACATGTGTCTCAAAAATTTTCCTCTTCCCCTCTGTTTAAAAAAAGTGTTATGGGGCACTGCCAGATGTTAAAAGTATCCGAAGATAGCAGAGGAAGGGCGGAAAGAGAGGACTCCAAAAAATGGCAGTGAAAAGAAAACAAGAATGTCAGTTAACTATAAATCCAGAGCGTGGTGCTTCAGCTGTCACTTTGTATACTCGCTGGTGTAATGTGCACTGAAAATGGCAGCAGGAGGAATTCCTTTGCAACTTGGTCCAGACTCGTAAATTATGATAGTTCCTCGCACTTAACGTTACACCCTATTTATCTCGCGCCTTGTAAACGGGTTTATTTTTCCGTTTTATGTGTGTAGCTTTCGGCGGGTGCCAAAACAAACTAATTGCGGTTGGTAATGCGCCTATATCGAGGCGATTAGAAGCAATGGGCTCGAAGGAAATGGACCGAGGTGTCCTCCAATTGGAATTTACTGGCTCTTCAACCGATGTTATGAAGTATAACTGCACCTAGCACATAAGGGCGGCCAACCGTCGAAAATAAACACTGAGTCAGCATGAGGAATTGCTTTTGGCTGTAGCTTCTCGGAACATTTAGGTATTTACGTACGACTCGACATGTTTTATGAGCACAAAGCAAAAGTGTTTTATGCTAGTGTTGGTGCATTAAGACTTTTACGAGAACAACATACCGGTATGAATTTTGATTGCAGCTTGCATTTACCAGCTGCGTGATATCTGAAGCGTTTATATTCATGTTATATTAAAATTATGCTTCCGGGTTGCCGTAATTTTGGGCCAATGTCTGCATTAAACTGAAAGACATTATGGGTGTACTAACTTTCCTCACTTAAAAAATATCATGACATTTATGCTAAATAAATTTTAGATGTCTTTCTCTCTATGATGGTGCTTATTATTTTATTAGATCAAACAACTTTATCAGCTAAAATACTTCAGTCATCTGCGTCAAGATTTAGGAAGAGGGTTAGCATAGTTTGCTCTATGCTAAGGGACCTATGTCCGATTTCACTAACAGATGTTAAAACTTCACACGAGTTCAGCAATAGTTATTGCAAAAATTGCATTTCACCAACAAGTGTTAGTTTAACACTGGTGTTAAATCTCTTGTTAAACTAACAAACCATATTTCTCTTGTTAAGTCGTTGACAATTGTAAATGGTTAAGATAACAGGCATGAACACATCCTTTGATGTCGATTTGCTATATTTAATACCGTCTAAATGGCATTCGTAATAGAGTACGGCCTATGAGGAGAAATGATTTTGAGGAGCTATCAAAAGACCTTTCTACTGAGGTATAGACTGCCAAAACAAGTTGCTATGAAGGTTACTGAGAAAGTACAAGAATTTAGAACATGCATCGAAAGGAATACGCCGATCTCGCCTTTGCTTCAAGTATTACTAACCTCGCAATTTTATAATTCACTGAATCATGTGGATAATGCACTGTCCACCTTTCGTCTTGAAACGTTCAAGTCACTCGTTACTTGTCCTTCGCTCCTCGTTTTAAATGTACGTAATACTGATGTTAGAACATGCATTGAAAGGAATTGCCGATCTCGCCTTTGCTTCAAGTATTAATAACTTTGCTATTTTACAATTCAGGATAATACACTGTCCACCTCCCACCTTGGAACGATCAAGTCACTCGTCACTTCTGTCCTTCGCTCCTCGTTTTAAATGTACGTAATACTGATATTAGAACATGCATTGAAAAGAATTGCCGATCTCGCCTTTGGTTCAAGTATTAATAATTTTAATATTTTACAATTTATTTAATTATGTGGATAATAAATACACTGTCCACCTTTCGTCTTGAAACGTTCAAGTCACTCGTCACTTCTGTCCTTCGCTCCTCGTTTTAAATATACGCAATACTGATGTTAGAACATGCATTGAAAGGAATTTCAGATCTCGCGTTTCCTTCAAGTATTAATAATTTTAATATTTTATAATTCACTGAATTATGTGGGTAGTACAATGTCCACCCATCCTGATACGTTCAAATCACCCATCACTTGTCCTTCGCTCCTCGTTTTAAATTTACATAACAATGACGAAGTTGTTTCGTGTTTCTAGTTTCCAATCTTTTCCCACGTGACATCTTTCACTTTTACATTTGCCGCATCCGTTCTCTTATTTTCCACGATATCCTTATCTTTTGTCACCAATTCAATTAACAATTCTTTCTCCATCGATGAGAAGTTTGTATCATGGCTTTGCTTGCGATTTTGATCACCCGCCATTTTTTCAGCTGTGTGCAGACGAAAATGAAAACAAAAGTGCATCCCAGTACGTTCAGAAAATAATACGACTCGTCCATAGCTTTCTATAGCTGTAACATTTACAAGTCTCTTGGCGTTAACACGTGTTTGTTAACATTTCAGAAAACAGGTTGGTGAAATGCAAGACATTTAACAGCTTTGTTAGCGCTGTGGCAATTGTTACGTTACATTTGTTAACGTCGATTTTAACATCTGTTGGTGAAATCGGGCAGTTTATTCGAGATAACCTAATTGAGCACCTATCTCCAAAAGTTTAACATCCCAGGTACAACAAAATAAAACTCACTCTCTCTACATGTTATAGCCAAATGGTTTTTCCTCTACCAACTATCTTTAATCGGAATACAAAGAAATTACGAAATAGTCGCACAGTAATTTCTCTGTCTGTTCTCAATTGTTCCTTTCCAATCTGCAACTAGCTGCATATCAACATCATTTGTTTAGCCAGAAAGAGCACTCAAAACAATATTATGGCGATGTTTGAGACACTCGAACGATACATTGGAAGCTCTGATATTGTTTTGGCCTAATTTTCTTGTTGTCTCTTAAGTTTGAGTCTGAATCAATGGTCCAAAAAATGGGAAATCCTTTAGTGGGTGCACTAACAAACCACTCGAA
Organism: Mantis religiosa; assembly: GCA_030765055.1. Lineage (NCBI taxonomy): Eukaryota > Metazoa > Arthropoda > Insecta > Mantodea > Mantidae > Mantis > Mantis religiosa. Next base: position 95,323,196 of record CM060954.1, on the reverse strand, counting down.
CACGGTACGTTCTACTCCTGTATTTTGTGATACGTTTCACATGCCTTCCTGCTCCCTTTAACCACTAGTCTTTGATTTTAATTTTTTTCAAAATCTGATAAATTTGAGTTTTCTCCGCTTTAAACAACACAGTTAATTCTTTAACTGGGCGTTTGTTCTTCCCGTGTTCTTCAGTATCTTATTTTTTCCTCCAGTGATTATGTCTTATGCTTAGAACTCATTTTATCGAATTTGTGCACACAAACTATGTTTTTAAAAGTCACCAAAGTTCACAGTTTTCTTCCACTCGTACTTGATCACTTGTAACAACGAAACTTGGAATGAACACACTTCAAAGCAGCTGTACCCTTACCATGTGTGTTGGAAGACAGTTGAGAGAGCTAATGGTTCGTTTTCTCTTTCCCTCGAAGGATTACGCGGTTCATGGAACTTAGTTTTGCTCAGAGGTTTCTTTGTCAAACTTAGGTCCTTTTACATGCCACGTATCTACGCATGGACCACCTACTTTACTTCCCTTCCGAAAGAAGCCATACTGAACATTATTGCAGGGATTATAGACAAAGCTTAATCGATAGCCCGATGTTTAAAGCTGATGGCTGTATGATTCCCTCAAAATTCCAAACACTTTCCTGGCACTGCAAAAATCAAATGAATAGTGGCAGCAAAATGACAGTTGACATTCTGGATATTTATTAGCTGTTGCGACAAAGAAACTAAAACAAACAACTTATTTGCAATAAATGTTGTGTTTCAAAGATTTGTCCAATTTTAAAATAGTGGGTGTGCTTTTTATCTATCTTTTAAAGTTACACAAAAATACGCAAAGTGCCTTCCAAATGAAGCTGACTTGAACAAATTGTTCCCTGAAAATATATTATATAGGTTTTAGTTGTCGTAAGTATGGTATTTTTATCAAAATTTTATATATAAATTTGAGGAAATTAATATATCGAAAAAGTCCATATAAAGGATAATTTGGTGTGCCAGATTATGCTCAATAGGTTAATAAAATAGGCTTCGTAAAATCCATCTTACGTTTCAATAATTTATCGGTTAAATCTATGAACATCAGAAAGAACAGAACTTTTCAGTGGCGAAGAACTATTGAAATCGTTTGAGTGGCTTTTAAGACTATCATATCTTTGTAATATTAGAACAGATCTCAGGCATACAGACGATATCTACTTTCCTTAAAGATCCTCAAATTATCTTAGCAAGATCTAATTACGAATAAAGACTTAGGGACATCTCAAGTTGACAGACTCGCGGGGAGATGCCGCGATGATTCCGCTATCGCTTCCGAAGACACTCCGTGCTTCCAAGGATGAAAGGGGATACAAAATATCTAACTGTATGTTGTATCTTCGAAAGACCATAGGTTCAGTCTTAAATTTTAAAGAACATGAAAAATACAAATTTAGATACTTGCAGACAGTTTTCTATTCTTCTATTAAGCCCAGGATTTAATATGAACAAGATTAAGTTTTTAGTATCAGCAAACAAACGACTCTCATGATTTAAAAATATATAAGCAGTAAAACTTCCACCTAACAACAATGAATGGTAATGGTTCATAAGCAAGCTTTTATTATACTCGTAGTTAAAAGTTGTGCTTTTTAATGAGATATAGTTCTTTGTTGTAAGTTTTTCTGTATCCCTCACAGTTGATCAGTTATAGAAAAGTCTACAACATTAATTTTGAATGAAGAGAATTTAACAGGCTACTCCTATAAAATTTAAGATGTTTATGTATCTTATTTCTCGTCTAAATGTCTTCGTTAGAAAAAAAAATAATGACATTCAGGGCGGGGTATTTTTTTTAAATATTTGTTTCGCATGCTTGGGAGACTTGAACCTAGATTCGACTTTCGCTTTCAACTGTGTGTGTAATTTTTTTTAATTTACGTTAAGTCTTACCGGAAGATGAATGAAATGTCTAAAATGATATTCAAATGAGTCCAGGGTCTATAGAACCTTTGAACTATATACCGTTCACACACACACACACACACACACACACACACACACACACACACACACACACACACACACACACACACACATACTCATACGCATTTTTATCAGAATGCTGTTTGTTTTTGTTTTCAGGAGGCCTCAAGCATATATTTACTAAAAAATGTTGATATTAAATATTTGGATGAATGTACTACCTACAAATTATTAAAAATTGAAACTCGTAACAATGCACAAGATATTCATATATTTTGTCCATAAGTTTATGTCCATCTCTTATAGTTTACTAATTTTATAAAATTACATAATACTCATTCATTAAGAAGAGAGAATGTTTTCACATGCTTTCTGCAGAAAATTCAAAATATACAGTTTATAATCCATAAATATAATAAACGTATAAAATTTCATAAACATTCTAGAACTATTTTTGGGGAAATAAAAAATAAAGAAACACTTCAAGTAAAGGTATTTCGAATTCGCACATTTGATGAAAATCTTGTTGTTATACTTTTGGAAGATGCTGAACTTAAATAACAGGTATTCATCTCTAACATTTTTAGTTGTGCTGTTCGGGAACACACACACGCACGCACGCGCACACACACTCACAAACACACACACACACACACACACACACACACACACACACACACACACACACACACACACACACAGAGATTATTTATACAAGGGTAGTCTGAAAAGTTTCCGACCTCAATATGAAGTTGCAGCTCTCATAAATAAAAGCTAGTGAATTTCGTTATCTGTTGACAGTTACTCACCAAAGTTTCAGCCATTTTGTATGCTCAGTTGTTAAGTAACAGTCGTTTGAGTGAGTTTATGTGAGTATTTTTTATGAAAATGGACAAAATCAAGTTTGAGCCGTTATTAAATATTTGTTTTTGAAAGGAAATACGCCTACGCTAATCAAAGAGGAGTTGGATTCTGTGTATGGGGTCTCTACACCATCATGTAGTGCAGTGAAATTTTGGGCAGCTGAATTTAAACGTGGCCGTAAGAGCTTGGGAGACGATGAACGTTCTGGACGTCCTAAACTGCAACTACCGACGAAAACATCGCCAAAGTTCACCAAATGGTGCTAGACGACCGCCGAATTAAAGTGAGAGAGATAGCAGAGACTATGAACATGTCAAAAGAACGTGTTTGTTACATATTAAATCAATATTTAGACATAAGAAAGCTTTCCGCGCGTCAGGTGCCACGTTTGCTCACGTTAGAGCAAAAACGTGTTCAAATGAACATTTCCAACGCTCTGCTGGCGCAGTTTAGGCGCAATAAATCCAAGTTTTGACGCCAATTAATTACTGTAAATGAAACTTGGATACACCATTATACGCCCGAAACAAAACTACAGAAAAAAAAATTCGGCTGGGAAAGTGATGGCAACTGTTATGGGATAGTCATGCAATTCTTTCAATCGATTATCTTCAAAAATCAAAAACCATTACAGGAGCATACTGCACATCATTACTTGACAAGCTGAAGGCAGAACTTGCGGAAACACGGCCACATTGGAGAAAAAGAAAATTCTGTTTCACCAAGATAACGCACCGTCTCACACCTCAGCGGTTGCTGGAGAAAATCCACGAATTACGGTTTGAACTGCTTGACCATCCGCCTTACTCACCAGATCTATCCCCAAGCGACTTCTTTTTGTTCCCTCGTCTGAAAATTACGCTCGGAGGACAGAGATTTTCGTCAAATGAAGAGGCAATCACCTTGTGAACAATTATTTTGCAGAGAGAAACGCTGAGTACTATTTTGACGGGTTACAGAGATGGGAGCATCTCTGGGAGAAGTGTGTAGAGTTACAAGGAGACTATGTTGAAAAATAAAAAAGTAAAAATAACAAATAACAAAATCTGCAACAATGTCTTGTATCTTTATTAGGTCTGAAACTTTTTAGACCGCCTTCGTATACGGAGCTTTTCTATAATGATTTTTTATATGGAAACATTACGACATCGAGGTGATACAAGAAGTAAAAAAGCTTCCTGTTCCATCACTAAGTACATTATCTAAAATAATGTTTCTTCTAATTGGTTTATGTTCCTTAAACGAGTATTTTTATACCATCCGTTGAGAGTTTAAAATCAAAGTACTTTCAACATTAACAACAGTCAACATAATAACTCATCCGGGTTAACTAACAGAAATGGCTAGGATGTAATACACAATAAATGTTTCCGGCCTTTACAAAATTATATCATAGGAAACTCAATATGAAGTCAAGATAAGCATGCTGTTTTGGTAGTGCAAACCAAAAGAAATTTGGTTGAGACTTTTTAAGAACTTACTGGCTTCATAAGGCATATGGTGTCAGCGTAACTCATGCAACACAACTCAATGGTAAATAAAGATAGAGACAACATGCATTACTAATGAGAGATTTGGTACCATCATGATAAAACTAAAAGACGTTCATAAAGTTAATTTGACAAAAAAAAATTTAAAAAAAACTCCTCCATAATCCGTAAAGGAAATATAAATAAATTTGATGTTACCAAATGTATGTAAATGTGTTTATAATGAATACTGCAACAGATATATGTAGTAATAGGAAATTAGAAAAAAAAAAAGTAATTATTACAAACAGATTGGAGAGAGAAGAGTAATCTATTGAGATATGTGTGTTAAGTGCATTATTACAAAACGATGTGACAAAGTCGATATCTGTAGATCCGAGAATCTGTTATGCATTTCGCATCTTGTATTATAAACTATTTTTTTCACAATTGTTTTATAATTTTGATTTAATCATTAACAGATTTTTTTAAATAAAGTTGCCCACTCTCACTTCAGATTTCGTAACGAAATGCTGCAAACCCAACGTTTTAACTAACACGCGGCTCAGTGAGATATCGTTTGGGAGTCTTTGAGCTAATTGTTGTATAATAATAATTGATGCAGTGAATCGAAGAGGGTGTTTGAAATATTAATGTGGGCGATAATGGAGATTAAGTACTTCAAGAAGAGTTTGAAGACGGAGATGTGGATTATGAAAACTAGGATATTGCAAAAATGAATAAAAGTTGTGTTGGGCTTTACTTCCTAACATACCAGTGCATTGCGTGTTATTTTAGCTACCAACTATGTGTTGGCAGAAAACATGGCTTTCCTTGGAAATGAATGCATATACTGGAATTCCATATTCTGTACAAAAATAAAATTAAAAGCAGTAAATTTGAAAAATAGCATGAAACAAGGAATAAAAATATTGTTATTGTGTGATTTCTCTAGTAATAATGAAGATAATATTACAAAAATCCATTCAAAGTCACAATGAATTAAATACGTAATCTTCAGACGGCAAGGCACAGTTAACACATGATACCTTAATACGCCCAATACAATCCTGAACGAAGCAAAACATTATGTCAGAGAAAATGTTGCAGAAATAAATTAAACATGTCTATCTACCCAGAAAAATTAGAGATAAACATAACATGCTTTTGCCATTTCCAGGTGCAGGTTACACACATTATGTGAATAATAAATCAGGAAAATCTTAAGATACCTATTTTAATGAGGTTAGTTACTGAATATGCAAAATCCACGGAGACTCAGAAGTGGTGATCTGTGACTCAACTGGTGTGAATATGGGTAATAAATGGAATAATTATATTGTTAGCGTGATCTTCAACAACTTCTTCAGTGCACCATTTGCATGTTGCATTGTAATGAATTGCCACTGAGGAAATTCTTCGCCGTCGCTGATGAGGAGGTAGTTGGTCGGTTCTCAGACCAAACCTTTGAGCTACTTTCAGGTTTCTTAGTTGTTCATGCATCATTCACATATATTACAAAGCATTTCAGCATTTATTAGTTATTCAAAAAGCGCACAAAAGCAATCACTTGTGCTTGTTATAATATGTTTGGTGTATCGCAGTAGCTTTGCCAGGAAGTAAGCAGTTAGGTAACGTATCTTTATTGGTGTCAAATTATTAAAGTTATTGTATAAACACTTAGCTTTGAGGAAATACAACGAATTGACCATACGTGCACATTTAATACACAAATTAAAGATGAGATAAAGGGAAGAAAAAATACATCTTGCCTCTGAATAAATGAACAAACATGAACTGGCTTTGTGCACTTCAGCCAGGAAATTGACTACCTTTTGTCAATTCTTCCGTTGAGCCAGTAGACCAATATGCCACTTTTCTTTTTTTCTGGACAGGAATCAGCCTTCTGCACTTATGAGTTGTGCCTAAGTTACAGTGAAAAGAACGTAGTGAAAAGCAAAGGGTAGACGATATTTCCATTCTACTCGTACATTTTATGACACAAAACAAGAGTTGTTTTGATGCCCAAAACCCCCAGACTTCAACAAGCGAGGTTGCTGTTAAGTCCGGTAACTTAATAGAACTTTCTACCTTCTCAGTTGCCACTGCTATGTTCTTAAGTGTAGCTGTGTTGATGGAAGTGAATGTCACATTCCGGCCGTGGTTAGATATCAAGGAGGATCAAAATTCTGATCCTTCGTCTCAAAACACTACGACTTAACTAATTAAATATTCACAGTGTTAAATAAAGAACCCAAACAGAAAAAAGTTATTTTTATTAGTATTTGTCTAACATTGTCTAATTTGTCTAAATATTTTATTTAGGTCCATTTATAACTCCTTTGGAAAAGTGATCCATATAAATATTCTAATGGTGATTCAATTAATATATTTCAAATGTCATGTATGAAAGGGCAATAATAATAATAATAATAATAATAATAATAATAATAATAATAATAATAATAATAATAATAATAATAATAATAATAATAATAATAATAATAATAATAATAATAATAATAATAATAATAATAATAATAATAATAATAATAATAATAATATATTAATAATAAATATATTATATAATATATTATATTATAATTAATAATAAATATATTATTACATAATATATTATATATATTATATTATTAATTATTATTAATAATAATATATTATTATTATTATTATTATTATTATTATTATTATTATTATTATTATTATTATTATTATTATTATTATTATTATTATTATTATTATTATTATTATTATTATTATTATTATTATTATTATTATTATTATTATTATTATTATTATTATTATTATTATTATTATTATTATTATTATTATTATTATTATTATTATTATTATTATTATTATTATTATTATTATTATTATTATTATTATTATTATTATTAATTATATTTGTGTTTATGGTGTTTCTAACCCATTTGTCCCCATTATTGCGAGACATTCAAGTTTCCCTCCATATCAGTTTGGTTTTCGTCCTGGGCACTCAACTTCCCAGCAGTTGCTGTGCCTGGTGGAAGCTGCTGACATGGGCTTCCATTACAGGACGTGCCCGCTTCGGTAGCGTGGTGGTAGCATGTCTGCCTCACGTTCAAGAGGTCCCAAGTTCGAATCTCGGTCAGGGTGAGTTACCTGGATAAGGTTTTTACAGGATTTTCCCTTAACCTTAAAGGCGAATGTTTGGAAACTCTAAGCTCTATGGACCCTGGGCTCATTTGAGCATCATTTCATCCATTCCATTCATCGTCCGATATAACTTAACGTTGGAGGACGTAAATTACAAACAAAAACAAAATAAAAAACAGGACAGGGCGTATTCTGCGACAGTGTCTTTGGAGGGTGAGAAGGCCTTCGTAGAGAAGGCCTTAGCTCATCAACATCGAGCTAACTATGCATATTATGCATCTTCATCACTTCCTTCTCAAACATAGTTCTTACAGTTCTAGTGCCGGAAAGATATATACAAAGAGGTCTATCAGAGGTGGATCCCCGAAGGTTCTGTGCTGTCCCCTTCGCTTTTTATATGTGGCCGACCTTCCCTTTGAACGTGCACCAATATAGCTCAACATGCTGTTGTATTGTACAAATAAGCAGTCACACAGAACCTTCAATCCTGTTCAGAGGGATAGACGAAGGATAGGGAGGATAGATTCCATTACATACTTGGGAGTGAAGCTGAATAAGGGTTTGAATTTCGGGGAGCATATCCAGGATCTGTCGCATCGGGCATGCAGGGCCTCGACCTCGCTGCACTCTATGCTTTGGTCCAGATGTCGGTCCCCTTGATGATACACACCTTTCAAGCTCTTGTGCTTTCTCTAATACTTTATTCACATGAAATACACATTTTTAGATTTCCTCAATTCCAAAAATACTAAATAGTATTATAATCGATAAAGTATTTTGCAGAAAGCATTTTTCAGAAAGCAAACAAATTTGAAAAAAAATCCATATATAAGAATAGTTTAGGGTGAGGTAGTTTCTTGTAAACATTCTTAGTGTGGTATATTTGGAATATGTTTGGTATTAGGCAATACCAAATTTGACACTTAACCAGCTTTGTTCATACTCAAGCGACGCATCTGCAAGCACATCTTTTTCAAAAAAAGTACTTTTTTCAGGGGACCTCAAAAAATTTCTAGGTGGAATGCAATACCTTTTCTACCTGCTACGTACATGATAAAGAAACCAAAAAAGTTATAAAGTATATCTTAATTCTAGTTTAGTATGACATTCGACAAAAACTTTGACTACGATATTGTGCTCTTTGTTAACTTTGATTAGAAATTATCACTAAGAATTTTCACGAAATAAGGAGTCGTAAAAATATATTAGCTTTCAGATAGGAAACACTCAAATAAGGAATGAGATATTCATTTCAGTATTATCATGGTAGCCTTCTGTAACAGGTTATGAGAGCTGCTAAAAGAAACACGAGATACGTAAGTCGTATGCTTATGAGATACGTAAGTCGTATGCTTATGTAGTTTCAATACGAAGAGATATACAAATGGTGGCACAGTAAAAAAGATAGGCGGTGTAGTGATATCACGAAGTAAGAAAGACTATTAAAGGAAGCTTCAGATGCCATAATTTTACTGAGATCACCAACAATTTTAATGAGGCAGAAAAAATAAGGAGTTGTGATAGAGACTATCTTCCGAAAAAAGGTAAAGTAATGCAAATAGTTGGAAAGGTAGAATTAGACAAACAATTCACTGCCAAAACCAGGATTTGAACCAGGATTTTCCCTTGCCATGTCGCGCTCTAATCAACTGAGATGACATGGCAGCGTGCCACTATTACATTACATTTCCCAACTGGCTGTTACGAAATTAATTTTGAGATAACATATTTCAATGGTAAGTTTAAAAAATGTAAGTACCTCAACTCCCGAGCTTCACGTTTAATCACAAATTAAGTCAAATTGTTCTGTTCCTTCACATAAAGTAAATAAAATATCAGTAATTCTAAAGTATTTACTAACAGCCTTCTCTGAGATCAAGTTCCAGAATCCCAGGTTGAATTTTCCTTTGAGTATTTTTCTTTGAATCTGGAAGTATAAATGTGAGTGTGTTTAATAATTTAAAACATATAAAATAAAAATTAAGAAACCCTAAAGTTCAGCGAGCTATAACATTAATACACCTGAGCCTCACTTCATCACTTTTTCCCGCGGCATAGCTACAACAAATCTCTCGTGGGTCATAGTACGCCAGGTGTTCCCTTTTATTGCATGCCTTATAAAATGTTAGTATTAAGCGACTTTTCATTTTTGTGTTATGATGTTAAAACACAGACATACATACGAAGGAGGACCCAAAAGAAACCGGATTGTTGTCACAAAAACTTTATTGATGAATATTTTTACAAAATTACATCAGTCACTTTCAAAATACTCTCCATTACATGCGATGCACTTGTCAAGTATCTTTGCCCACTGTTGGAAGCATGTTTGGAACTCTGCAAGTTTGATATTGTCCAGTGCCCTTTTCGAAGCTGATTTTACCGCCTCCACATCGTCATAACGCTCCACTTTTAGCGCCTTTTTCATTCGTGGAAATAGGAAGAGTCGCAGGCTAGGTCCGACGAATACGGAGCGTAGGGTCAAATAGTGGGTCACTCGTAAGGCCGTGTGTGCTGGAGCGTTGTCATGATGCACAAACCAGTCACCTGATCGCCAAAGTTCCGGGCATTTCCTCCTCACATCCTCTCGCAGACGCATTAAAACATCAAGTAAACGTGCTGGTTAACAGTCTGGCTAGGGGGTACGAATTCCCGATGCACAATTCCACGAACATCAAAAAAGACAATGATCATCGTCTTCACATTTGACCTCCCTTGCCTTGCATTTTTTGGTCTGGGAGAGTTGGGAGTCCTCCACTGGCTTGACGCTTGCTTAGCTTCTGGGTCATATCCGTAACATCAACTGTCATCCCCTGTAATGACTTTGTTCAAGAAGTTTGGATGACCTGCAATCTCTGTTTTCATGTCCTGACACACATTCATGCGGATGGTTTTGTACTCCTGTGTGGGAAGACGCGGAACAAATTTAGCAGCAACACATCTTATGCGCAAATCCGCCTTCAAAATCCACTAGCACGAGGTCCAAATGATTCCTGTCGCTGCTGAAATTTGGTCGATCGTTTGGCGACGATCCTTGTTGATCTTTTGGCGGACCTTTTCAATGTTCTCCTCATTTCGCGATGTTGAAGGGCGTCCAGAACGAGCTTGGTTTTCAACACACATCTCACCACGTTTAAAGCGCTCAAACCACTCATAAACCATTGTGTGGCTCATATCGTCCTCCTGGAAAGCTTCCTGAAGCATTTGGTGTGTCTCCGTTGCACTTTATTTTTTTTAAGCAGGAAACAAAATTTCACATACACTCGATCTTTGTTCTTTTAAAGTTGCCATTACGACTTCGCAGAGGTAACCCGCCAACAGTCGAGAAACACAATACCACACTTGCACGTTCAGCTCTACACTGACACCTCCTGCACAGCTGTTTCATG
>CM060954.1:95217368-95309868 GCA_030765055.1 Mantis religiosa | reverse complement strand
TATTATTATTATTATTATTATTATTATTATTATTATTATTATTATTATTATTATTATTATTATTATTATTATTATTATTATTATTATTATTATTATTATTATTATTATTATTATTATTATTATTATTATTATTATTATTATTATTATTATTATTATTATTATTATTATTATTATTATTATTATTATTATTATTATTATTTCTCTGATTCCAAAAGAGATAAAATCATTAAGAAATCATCGAAAGGAAAATGTTGGACAGCAGCGGCCACACTTGATACAAAGGATGCTCCAAACAAAAATATGTCTCACGGAATGGTGGAATTATTGAAGGAAACAAAACAGCAGAAAATGCAAGCAACTGGAATGAGATATGTTACAGACGAATGAAGCTGGATAAACAGGAAAGGAGAACCATTAAATAAGTACTTACCTAACATAATTACGTTCTGTGAACGATAAAATAAAATACAATTAAAAAGATTGAGGAAGGCATCTGTTAGAAGCGGACTGATAGCGGAGACAATTTTTAAACGCATTTACGAATGTGTTTCCATGATGGCGACTGCTTTTAATTTTATTAGCTTGTTTAATTGTTTGCAAGTTAAAAATGTCTTTGGAGTATTTCAATGTTTTCCAGTAAGCAAAACTTTAACTTACAACAATTAAATAAACAATGAAAATAAATAACAAGCAAAATCAGAACTGTTAACACCCCCAAAGGATACTTAAGCATACGACTGTCGTGGAAGATTAAGGAAGTCTGATTTCTGTGGATATTTAACAGCCTTTAGGTAAATTTTTCACCCGTTTTTTTGGAATAGTCGAGATATACAAATTAAAATTCAAAAGTTCAAAAGAAATGATTCACTATAATAATTTTCCAGATCATTGAACAAAATTTCATAAAGAACATGGGAGGTGAATGAAAATAATTCGTCACTGTTGCTTACCGTTGCTTACATCGATTAAACTGCTTTACATAAAACGTGAAGATATTTAACAGGTTTAATTTATTAAAACATATAAAAGAGGCAGTTCACTTAAAATTATTCTAGTGCAAAAGAATGACTCCATGCATTTGCAGCATAAAACGGTTTATTATGAAACATAAATAGTGCAAAATTACCCTATTTTTGTCACCGACGCCAGAAAATAAAGGACGTATTTACCATGGTAACAAGTTACAGTGACATCACCACCATAATGTAATTTTCTACGATGTGTCCGTAAGAAAGCCTAAAATCGTCAATCTTGCAAGTACATTAAAAAAATCCAGGTTTTCTTTCAATTTCAGCATACATTTCAGCAGACTATCGAAGGCATAAAAATCTTCGACTGAAAAAAATAAACAGAAGTTCTCTAACTTTGAATTACATATCATATTAAAATGTACTACACGTTTGCAATATTACCGGCCCTGTCAGTAATGTGGTTGCACTGGTTAAGTTACCGCATTTTCATTTCTCTATCTACTATTTCTTCATATTTTTTTTTCGCAAGCTTCTTTGGATTTTTCTGGAATTAATAAATTCTCAGCATTGTTGGCTTCAATCAAAAGTTTAAGTGAAATAACATCCGTGTTTTCAATATTTCTAAATTTCAATATTTCAATATTTCACTCCAACACCTTCTATACTGAACAGATAAATTCAGAAATGCTGTCATACTTTCTGATTCTAAAGTAGCATTATGTTCAATAAGTTCATATAAAATGAGGTCAATCCAAATTAAAGAATGTCACAAAATGATCCAACAACTTTAAAAACTACAGAAATGAATTATATTACAGTGGATACCTGCACATTGTGAAATTGCTGGAAATGAATCAGCTGATTTCCTTGCCAAAAAAGGTGCAAATTTAATTCAGAACAAAAGTAAAAACATACCCTTTACATCCATAAAAACACTAATCAAAACCAAATATAAAAACAAACAAAACCAATCAATATCTAACAAACCCAAAGATAAAAAATGGAACATTTTAATTAAAACTCCAGAAATTATTCCAGAAATCCAACGTAAAGCTGCAATAGCAAATTTTAGATTACTTATGGAACATGATTATTTGGCCAAACACTTACACAGAATAGGAATTTATACAAGTCCAAATTGTCCTCTGTGCAACAAAGAAGAGGAAATGACTGAAGAACATCTTTTAATCTGTGAAGCCTTACCTGCCGGACCCACCACACAGAAATATTGGAGAGCAAGGGAGCTAATGGCTTTATTTACAAAGCCTAGCATTTGAAAACAACAACATATTTCTATCATAAACTTCCATTTTCCTCTATAAGTGTGTAAACAAGTGAATAATATCCTTAGCTGTCTTATTACCTTATACATATCTAATTGCTGATATAGTATAATTTTATGTTTAGAAAATTTGCTGGTTAACTTAATGTATTGTTCATTTTGACACTCGTAAAAATTAGCACGCTCACTTTGTCTCACGCTCGTATCAAAGTCAGATTATACATTAGTTCATAAATAACTGTTCTAGGTTGATACTTGATGTATTTAGCGTAGTAAAATTTATTTTTCCCTTAAATTTTACTTATTTTATTTAGTTTTAAAAATCATTTAAATGTTAAGTAAAACAGGTTAATAAGGAATTTGTCTATCTAGAAACTTACCCAAAATTATGTTCTTAAACAGCAGTACTTAATAATTTAGAGAAATAACATGGAAAATGATAGCAAATCCTTATAAATTTGATGATTAAAAGAAACGAAATCTTGTGAGGGATAAATACGAGGGCAGCCTGAAAATACTTAGAATTTTAAACTAGAATTTGTTTTTAAGTATATTATTTTATTATTTTTAAAATATTTACCTTTGTCATCAATATGAAATCAGTACTTAACGCAATTAAATACTCTTCGTTAGGTGCTTAAGAAATCAATTTTTAATGTTCCATTGCACCATTCGCTGACGGAAAATTATTTGGGTACTCATGAATTTCTCTATTCCTGTACGAATAAATTATTCTTACAAACGCTTATTCCTATAATTACTTCATATTGTTTCAGATAAGTATTTACAGTAATTATCTTTCATGTAGGCGTAAGTGGAATATGGGAATACAGTTGTCTTCAAGCGATAACTAAATCTTTTAACGTTGGACAGTATTTGCCAGATTTGAAATTTAATTCTTTTGTATGGTCAAGAAGTAAAAATTAATTTACGACTTCCCGTTTGAGGAAAGTATAAGTACAGAAAATAACAGGAATGTATCTAAAAAGGTTATGTGCGTAAATTGTGCTTTTTAATGTTATCTACATTTTTTGTATAGTAAGAATTGTCTATCTCTTACCGTATACGAATGGTATAAAAGTCACCCAAATAATAGACTTTTTATGACATTTACAGAAAAGTCAAGATAAGCATTTCATCTGTCATGGAAATATCATAAACATGTAGTACATAGGTGGTCTGAAAAGTTTCCGATCTACTAAAGATATAAGACACTTTTTCAATTTTTTTTCAACATAGTATCCTTGTAACTCTACACACTACTCCCAGCGATACTCCCATCTCTGTAACCCGTCCAAATAGTACTCGGAGTTTTCTCTGCAAAATAAGTGTTCACGAAGGTGATTGCTTCTTCAGTTGATGAATATCTCTGTCCTCCGGAGGCAATTTTCAGATGAGGAAACAAAAAGAAGTCGCTTGGGGCTAGATCTGGTGAGTAAGGAGGAAGTTCAAGTGGTTCAAACTGTAATTCGTGGATTTTTGCCATTGCAACCATTGAGGCGAAACAGAATTTTGCTTTTCTGCAAATGTGGCTGTTTTTCCGCAAGTTCTGCCTTCAGTTTGTCATGATGCGAAGTATGCTCCTGTAATTGTCTTCCTTTTTGAAGATAATCGATTAAAATAACTCCATGATTATCCCAAAAAACAGTCGCCATCACTTTCCCCGCCGGAAAAAAAAAAGGTTTAGCTTTTTTGGAGCCGGTTCCCCCTGTTGCAATCCACTGTTTAGACTGTATTTTTATTTCGGGCGTATAATGTTGTATCCAAGTTTCATTTACAGTAATTAATCGGCGTCAAAACTTGGATTTATTGCGCCTAAACTACGCCAACAGAGCGTTGGAAATGTTCATCCGAACACGTTTTTGCTCTAACGTGAGCAAACGTAGCACCTAACGCGCGGAAGGCTTTCTCATGTCTAAATGTTGATTTAATATGTAAGAAACACGTTCTTTTGACATGTTCATGTCCTTTGCTATCTCTTTCTTCTCTCTTAGGCGGTCGTATAGCACCATTTGATGAACTTTGGCCATGTTTTCGTCGGTAGTTGCAGTTTCTGGACGTCCCGAACGTTCATCGTCTCCCAAGCTCTTACACCCAGGTATAAATTCAACTGCCCAAAATTTCACTGTAGTAAATGATGGTGCAGAGTCACCATACACAGAATTCAACTCATCTTTGATTTGCGTAGGCGTATTGCCTTTTAAAAACTAATATTTAATGACAGCTCGATACTCGATGTTGTCCATTTTCATACAAAATTTTCACGCCAGGTCACTCAAACGACTGTTTCATAACAACTGAACCTCCAAAATGACTGAAACTTTGGTGAGCAACTTTCAACAGATAACGAAATTCACTAGCTTTCATTTACGAGTACTGCCATCTTCATGTTGAGGTCGGAAACTTTTCAGACCACCCTCATATTTTAATCAAAATCGATAGAGGAATTTACGAGCAGGTGAAATTTATTTGTAAATGTGTTTCATTAAAGGGTCCTATGGATTGGCGGATTTTCTTCAAAATCTTCATGTCACATCCTTGAAAGATGTTGAACTTTTATACCACGTTTGGTATTGATTTTTCGTTTTATTTGGTTCACACTCAGAGCTTATTCTAAAATTGTCTTTTTAGGGGTCAGGGACAATTGAAATGTTAGTATTGTATTTTTAAATGGAATGCAATATTTTCGCTGTTTAGTATAGAAAGTAAGAGGTGATTTCATGCATTTTATCTTTAATTTTTCGAAACAAAAATTAATAACAAGGTACTAGGTCACACCTTTATGTTGGAAGGTCCATGGTGCTGACTCTTAGCTTCTCCAGATATTCATTTGTAAGTCTTGTGAATGTAACAATGTGTCGTGACGTAAATTATTTTTCCTTCTGATTATTTTATACGTTTTCAATGAAGGCTCGGATCCTGAAGAAGGCCGTGGTTGAAAGCTCGACATTCATAAACCTGACACGGCTGATCACCCACGAAGCTTTGATTAATAACGCTCGCTAAGAAAGCTTCAAATCTTAATAATACCTTTTTTCTTAGCAAAACTTAAGGTAAACAGCCATTTGTTTATTAAAAGTTTCATTTGTTTTTAGAAGCATGGTGTTATAGAAATGTTCAGTGTGTCATTCATAACAAAGAGATATTTACAAGCTCAGTAATGGAGAGATTTTATTACAATAAGTGAACTTTTATATGTGATTGCAGTAAACGAATATTAATGAAGTAAAGTTATTGAGATACATGGCAGAACTTCTTAGCATTGTGATAGATTGTTTGAGTGCGCATTGCGTTCATTGTTAGATCACTCAGCGTCGCTAATAAGCCGGAAAAGCGTCGTTACGCTGGCATCAGTCGTCGGCCCGACTCGCTAATTGCAGCGGAAATGTCGTGCCAAGAGGCAAACCAAAGAAAAGTCATTAGACAAGACAGGCAAGGTGAAAAAGGTTCCTTTGCCGCGCCTCACTTCGTTACAGTTAAATATGTCGTGACTTCAACAAGGCGGGGGTTGCTCCACATACACACTCTCACATTAAAATGAGCATTATCCTCATCGAAACTCGGTTTCCTTAAGCTTTACCCCGCTCCATGGAACTTTTCCTCACCCTTTCTAACGTGGGCCTCCGAATGGTAAACAAACCATGTGCAATGCAATTATATCATTCTGATATTATAATGAATTATATAATTCTGATATTATAATGTAAATTAATAATTTTACACATATCAATGAAATGCTTTGGTGTAGCAGAAGACCACATTCAATATAGAGATAAATGGTGCAACTTCATACAAATAAAGATTTCGTGAGCTGGGAGATTCAAATATGAAGAATAATAAAGCCTCATAACAATTTCGTCTATCTTGAAAGATACAGAAAATAATTGAACTTTAATGAGTACGTTATTTGCTCAATCTGGCAACAGAGTAGGATTTCAGAGCCGAATGTTTTTGTTTTGTTTTACGGCCAGGCAAGCGTTCACACCTGCAATAAGTAAAAGTAATTTCGTAGCTAAACGAATCATATTAGCAACATATGGTAAAGACACAAATAACTCGTCTTTTGAACTCTACCTCGATAAAGGTTTGGTGATATATTGGCAACCAAAACTTTGATAAATTTTACTTTTATTTATGCAACCGTACGTTATTATTATTATTATTATTATTATTATTATTATTATTATTATTATTATTATTATTATTATTATTATTATTATTATTATTATTATTATTATTATTATTATTATTATTATTATTATTATTATTATTATTATTATTATTATTATTATTATTATTATTATTATTATTATTATTATTATTATTATTATTATTATTATTATTATTATTATTATTATTATTATTATTATTATTATTATTATTATTATTATTATTATTATTATTATTATTATTATTATTATTATTATTATTATTATTATTATTATTATTATTATTATTATTATTATTATTATTATTATTATTATTATTATTATTATTATTATTATTATTATTATTATTATTATTATTATTATTATTATTATTATTATTATTATTATTATTATTATTATTATTATTATTATTATTATTATTATTATTATTATTATTATTATTATTATTATTATTATTATTATTATTATTATTATTATTATTATTATTATTATTATTATTATTATTATTATTATTATTATTATTATTATTATTATTATTATTATTATTATTATTATTATTATTTGTGATTTACGTCCTCCAACGTTGTCATATCGAACGATGAATGGAATGGGTGAAGTGATGCTCAAAAGAGTCCATGGAGCTTAGAGTTACCCGACATTCGCCTATCAGGAGAAGCGAAAACCCCGGAAAAACTTTATCCAGGTAACTCACCCTAACCGAGATTTGAGCTCGGGATCTCTTGAATGTAAGGCAGATACGCTACCATCTGCGCTACCGAGGCGGGCAACAATCGTGCATTATAGAGAAAAATGTTACAAGAACTTATGTTCCAGCATAAAGTCAGGAAGTTGCCGTTGAAATCTGCACCCCTAATGCGTTGCGCAATTCGTATTTTAACATTGTTTTGCTGGAGACAAACCTCTGTAGTGAGCAAAATTCTTTTAAAAATAAAGTTTTAGATCCTTTTTTTTTTTTTTTTTTCCTTACACTAGAAATGAAAAGTAACACGGCCGACTTTGTCTTCGCTACAAGTGATCTTGTCTGTAAGTTATTTTTGTGTAGTCTTCAGCGCAGCTACCTACGGTCACAGTAAATCAGCTGATCGCTCAGTAGAAGAGGGACCGAAGTCATCGGTTACAGCTTAAAGCTATTCTGTTTTCTGGCAAATTGAAACCTACGGGAGAGAAAGTCAAATTACAGCATTTTTCTTTTAATGTATTTTCCCATAAAATTCACAGCTCACATGCGACATCAATAAGTTAACGATCCTTTGTAACTTTTCTATTAGCAATTACTCAACATATTTAAATTTGCCTTAGAATCTTACAATTTTAGTCTTTGCATATAAACTTTGTTTACCAGGGTTGGGTCGATAACAGTTTTTTTGGATACTCAATACCGATACACGATATTTCCACGATACCCAATACTTCAATACTCGATACCGTCATTTCTGGTAGTTCAATGGTTAAGAGCGACTGTACGGAAACCAGGAGCTCCGTGGTTCAAAACCCTGCCATGGCATTGAATTTTTCATGTTGATTCTATCAAAAGCTTTAGCCTATATTCGTCTAGCATGAAGAAATGATTAATTTCCATCAAATAACTAAAATTATAAGAGTTAAATGACGAAGCCTGGGACTCAAGTACTTACGATAGTAAGTCGCCACGAACGGCGTATCTCGGATGCGAGAGCCCCTAGTGGTCTACCGGGGAAATATACGAGTCAAATGGAGAATTTAATGTGATGACGGCAAGTTGATCATAGTAGCTCAATGGGTAAGGCAGACTGGATGGAAACCAGGAGATCCGTGGTTCAAATCTCGGCCATGCCATTGAATTTTTCATGTTGACTCTATCAAAAGGAAGAATGTAGGGAGAACTGTGCAATACCAATGAAATTAATTATGCACACATATTTAATGAGGAAAAATTTAAAACCAGCAGTATTCTCATTTTAAACTCTACATTAGATATCTAAACACAAAACGGTCCACTTTTATAAGTTTTTGTTGAAAAGTACAAGCATCTTTACTCTTTCGGGGTCAAGTATACTTTTTCTGTCACATATGAGTCCTGCTATGTTAAAGTCTTTCAGAGATAACTGCTGTAGATGTAGCAATATGCAAATATTTAGCGGATAATTGTTTTTTTTTTTTTATTTCTGGAAATTTTGAATTTGTTTTTCAGTAATCTAGTGCACTAGACTGGAGTGACAAATCATCTTCTTGGCAGCTATTCATTCATTCCTGGCAATTTCTCTGGTTTCGCAATGTTATACTTGCGGCAATGATATTTTGTGATTTTAAAATAAAATATAAGTTGCAATCACCACGGAAGTATGGAAAAAGTACCATGCGAATTTTCTTAAGCATCGTTTGATGTCGATACCATGCAAGTATGCCCACCTCGGTAGCGTGGTGGTAGCGTGTCTGCCTCACTTTCAAGAGGCCCCGAGTTCGAATTTCGGACAGGGTGAGTTACCTAGATAAGGTTTCTTCCAAGGTTTTCCCTTATCCTGAAAGACGAATGTCGGGTAATTCTAAACTCTATGGACCTTGGACTCATTTGAGCATCATTAATATCTTCCGATATTATTTAACGTTGGAGTACGTAAATTTGAACAACAACAACAACAACAACAAATAATGCAAGTATCATGAGTATCGGGGACCCATTCCTGGCTTTCTGTTATATGCATAGAAATGGGATAATCAAATAGATGGAGTCAACATGAACAATTCAATGCCATGGCCGGGATTTGAACCCCGGATCTCCTGGTTTCAGTCCAGTCGCTCTAAACCAATCGACCTACCATGGCCAACGTACCGTCCTGACATTAAATTTTCCATTTGACTCATATATTTCCCCGGTAGCTCTCGCATTCGAGATATACCGTTTGTGGCGACTTACTATCGTAAGTGCTTAAGTCCCAGGCTTCATTATAAGTCGCCACAAACGGTGTATCTCGGATGCGAGAGCCCCTAGTGGTTTACCGGGGAAATATATGAGTCAAATGGAAAATTTAAAGTCAGGATGGCGCGTTGGCCATGGTAGCTCAGTGGATTAGAGCGACTAGACGGAAACCAAGAGATACATGGTTCAAATCCCGGTCGTGGCATTGAATTTTTCATGTTGACTCCATCTATCAAAAGCCTTAGCCTATATACGGCTAGTGTGAAGAAATAATTAATTTCCATCAATTAACTAGGATAATCGAATGTTCCTCAGAAAACCAAAGGAATCTAAAACAGTTTCACTGTTCTTTGTTACTTAAGGAGCGTCTACGTTCGTAGTGCGAGGTAATTCACCCCGCAGCGTATGTATTTGCATTTAACGCACTACTGCAAGTAAAGGAAGGGAAATAACAGTCAATATCCAGCACGTTATATAATTTATAGACCTTCTAACTACCATTAATGGCTTATGGTGTTTTTAAATGAAATGTTTCATGGAAAATGGATTAGTCACGGGAGACTGACGATATGACTTCTCATGATCACTGGATATAACCCTTTAAAGAGGCATTTAAAAGTTGCATTAAAGTTTCATCAACACGTCATAATCCCCGAGACCGTTTTAATCATATAGATTCTTTATAAAGGTTCTAGAACAAACATACTTTCTTCTTTGAAGAAAGATTTCATTGTAGAAGAGAAGAGAGTTGCAATTGTTGGATTTTCTTGCCCCTCATCGTTTCTTTTCCGCTTTAGTCTACGAATTAAACATATATTATTCCAAATTATTCTGTTTTTATCGATGACAAATAGTAAATTTATTGAAAAGATAGAGTCAGACTGAAAAATTCAATGCCATAGCCGGGATTTGAACCACGGATCTTCTAGTTGCCGTCCAGGCGCTCTAACCCTTGTGCTACTATGACCAACGTGCCGATATGACATTAAATTGTGGAAACGTAGAGTGTTTCCATTTCAATGACATTAAATTCTCAAACTGACTTGTGTTTCACCCGGTAAACCACTTAGGAGTTCTCATAAACACATGAGACATCTACCTTAATGGCGACTTACAACGTGTAAGTCCTTTAAGGCCCGGGCTGTTTATAGTTAACCACTATTAGGTCAATTAATGGAAATTAATTGTTATTTCACACTGGCCGGTGTGTAGGCTAAAGTATGGAAAGTTGGAGAATTTAATGTCATGTTGGCACGTTGGCCATAGCAGCTCAAGGGTTAGAGCGGCTGGACGACAACCAGAAGATCCGTGGTTCAAATCCCGGCTATGACATTGAATTTATCAGTCTGACTCTATCTTTCCATACTTTAGCCTACACACGGCCAGTGTGAAAGAACAATTAATTTCCAGTAAATTTATTATTGAAACTTAGAAACTAAATTATACGCAGCTGATTAAAAGTAATTAGTATTTTGAGTTAGGCTTGAGAGTACAAAAAGCTATTTTATTCCTCATAAAGAAAATAAGAGCAGGCATTGAATTTATGATATACGTGGGTCATTCAAAAATTAGTGGCCAAACTGCCTGCATTTGGCGCTATCAGCGGTAAATCATGTAAGCTGATAAAAAGGAAAAATAAGAGCATCCAATGTTTGTTAGCTATGAGTTTGAAGACATAAATTTTATTTAATAAGACATTTTTAGTAAGTTTAATTGTAATCTCTGATCTTTAGTGCTCTAAATATATTTAGTAAATACAAACAAAGATGCTTAATTAAAATTCAGATTGCAAAAGATATCAATGCTCGACAAGCCATACAGAATTATTGGAAGCTTGTGGTAGACAGACTTTACCGTGGCTAGATGGGTGAATGTATTTTGTAAAGGAAGGGAAGACGTTAATCAAAAATGTGGAGTTGGCAGACCGCAATCAGCAGGTGATGATGTGCATGTAAATGCTATTAGAGACCTGCTGGAACAACATTGTTGTTCGACAGATATGAGCCCAGGTGATTTCGAGCTTTTTGCGAAAGTGAAATTACCACTTAAGAGTGGTTACCACGCTTTAGAACCATACAGGCAATTATAGCAGTAATAGTAGAGGAGTCTGTATTAGGACAACAAGACGCTGTGGATGGCATCCATCAGCTCCCTGATGTGTGCAGGTCAGTTCTTTATTTTAGAGGGGATTACTTCTAGGCACTGCCATAATGTAACTTCTCCAAAAGTATTTTATTTATTGTTAATTCAAATTTTGCTACTAATTATTGAATGACCCATGTATTTAAATCCATCCGCCTCTGTAGCGTAGATGGTAGCGAGTCTCCCTCACGTTCAAGAGGTCCCGAGTTCGAATCTCGGTCAGGGTGAGTTACTTGGAAAAGGTTTCTACCGGGGTTTTCCCTTATCCTGAACGAAGAATGTCGAGTAACTCTAAGCTCTATGGACCCTGGGCTCATTTTAGCATCAATTTACTCATTCCATTCATCGTCCGATATGACTTAACGTTGGAGGACCGAAAAAAAAATTTAAATCAGTGGGATAAGGTAGCATTAAAAGACGAAATCTACAAATCAAATCCACATACTTTAAATTAACTTAAAATTTTCTTAGCAGGTAACAGAAATGCTTGAACATATCCCCTTACTTAATTCATTTGAGTAATTTATTTTTCTAATAAGTCTTTATATTATATGCATTAGAAATAACTTGCCCAAGAAACTGTACTATATAACTAAGAGCTATTTCCGGGCTGTTATGCCGTGGTCTGCTGGAGTTGGATTTTCCAGACGTTTCGTCCACTACTGTGGTGGACATCTTCAGTGGCGTGGTCGTGGTCGTAGTCTCCTCGGAGAAGTTCGAGTAGCGTCTCCGAGGAGACTACGACCACGACCACGCCACTGAAGATGTCCACCATAGTAGTGGACGAAACGTCTGGAAAATCCAACTCCAGCAGACCACGGCATAACAGCCCGGAAATAACTGTTAGTTATATTGACTCCGGCCGTGAAAGCCTACGCTCTCTTAAAACTGTACTATATTTACTGTGATCTTCCAGTCATCTGCACCGCCGACTCAGTAAGCAGCACAGGCCGCGAAATCGTACCACTAGGATTATTTACCCGATACAAAGTAACACATTAAAGAACTCAAATATAGTAAACTTGGTAGGAGAATAAACTAATGCTTTCTGGTCAAGTAGAGAACTTTACAATATTACAACCGCTTTAAACACCCATACATTTCTATTCCACTCAGAGTCTAATAGACTCAATGAAGTACGAGTATTTATTTGTTTCAAATGGGATGAAGTTTGTCCTTGACGTTTGCCTTGGTGAGCAACCAATCGGAGTCATGCGGTGTTGTATTGCATCCCCCCTAAGTGGTGTGTGAAGAGCGCCAAACTAATCAATCTCTAATAAATACTATCCGCGCTAAGACAAAAATTCAGATTTTGCCGAAACTGATCCATGTGGAAGGTAGAGAGTAATGTATCTAACATAACCATGAAAACCGCATATTTTTAGCTCAAATAGTTTTCCTAATACAAATAAATAAAGTAGATACCATTATATTATAACAATGCATTGCGACGTAAGCACTGTAATGAACATCATTATTGGTTGGCATGTATGCGTGAACGTATATTTGAAATTACTCAGAACTGAAACGTAAACATTTGACATGACGTGATAAAAGAGATATGTAGTTAGAGTAAGACAAGGTGTTTTTTAAATTCGGTGAGATGAAATATCACACTTCCTGCTAGTGAGGCAGAAACTGTCTGGTCACATTATATCTTTGTTTATGAATGGTTCGTAATCTCTATTTACTCTAGAGAGTTCAGAGCAGTACTGTTCAGTTGCTCTTCTAATCTGACTGAAGTTGAACGACTTATTCACAAAGAAATTTACAAGGAACACAACAAGACAGGGGAAACTGCGTGAGACATCAGATAAACTACAAGAAGAAATAGCACTTGATGGGATTTTGGAACCTATCATAAATTTGCAGTATGCAGACGATGAAGACAATGACAATGACGAATTATCTCTTAACGTAAGAAATATTCACAGCTATATGGATGCACCGCAGGTATTTTCGTTGGATTAGAAAAATAAGTAATTCATAAACTATAATTAATTTTAAACTAAATATTTAAACCATTTGCATAATATACGAATATCCATGTTGTGATTTCAACAACTGCATTATTATAACACTTTGGAAAATTCAGTTTGCGTTCCTTACGTCTAGCGCCAAGAACACTTGCAAGTGTGCGAGAGAGAGAGAGAGAGAGGGAAATATTAAAAGAGTATTGATAACGAGATGGCAACGCTGAACGCGCTAATGCATCTGGTTTGCTACATGCAAGAACTCTTCACATTTGAAACACATAATAGGCAGGTTTCATGGGTTTAGAGCCTCACACAACGTTTACCACTGTAGGGACTTAGGAATGAGAACAATTCAAAGTGTCAAAATGAGGCAACACTAAAAAGGGGTTGAAATTTGGGTATATGGTAAAGCTAGATTAAGAGAATGATGACGCCTTACAGCATAGGATATTTAAACTGATCAAATTAAGGTCATAAAAGTAGACCCCCTAGACACATTATGCAGAATCGTGATCAGTTGTTGCCAAGAGAAGTTTTATAATGTGTGAATAAGAAACAACTTAACCACCAGCCAAGAATGTAGCTGGCTGAGGTATTCACAGACCGGCAGGCAGTACGTTCTTGAGATAAAATACAGGATTTAGGTTATGGACTGGAAAGGTTACCTATAGAACTCTGTCACCGAAAACCCCACTCGTTCCCGAGTGCCAGCGCTCCTAGGCGAGTGCTCTGGCACAATACGAGGGGGGACCCAAAAGAAACCGGACTACGAAGGCGCTGCCACTCGTAGACGTAGTGCAGGGTTCTCACGCTAGATGGTGTGAGTAGAGACCTTCATGAAACAGCTGTGCAGACGGCGTTAGTGTAGAACTGAACGTGCAAGTGTGGTGTTGTGTTTCTCTGACTGTTGGTGGGTTACCTCTGCGAAGTCGTTATGGCAACTTTAAAAGAACAAAGAGTGTGTGTGAAATTTTGTTTCCTGCTTAAAAAACAGCTGCAACGGAGACACACCAAATGCTTCAGGAAGCTTTCCAGGAGGACGCTATGAGCCACACACAGGTTTTCGAGTGGTTTGGGCGCTTTAAACGTGGTGAGATGTGTGTTGAAGACCAAGTTCGTTCTGGACGCCTTTCAACATCGCGAAATGAGGAGAACATTGTAAAGTTCCGCCAAAAGATCAACGAGGATCGTCGCCAAACGATCGACCAAATTTCAGCAGTGACAGGAATCAGTTGGAGCTCGTGCCAGAAGATTTTGAGGGAGGATTTGCACATTAAACGTGTTGCAGCTAAATTTGTTCCACGCCTTCTCACACAGGAGCACAAAACCATCCGCATGAATGCGTGTCAAAACTTGAAAACAGAGATTGCACGTGGTCCAAACTTCTTTAACAAAGACATTACAGGGGATGAGAGTTGGTGTTACGGGTATAACCCAGAAACCAAGCAAGCGTCAAGCCAGAGGAGGATGCTCAACTCTCCCAGACCATAAAAGCAAGGCAAGTGAGGTCAAATGTGAAGATAATGATCATTGTCTCTTTTTATGTTCGTGGAATTATGCATCGGGAATTCGTACCCCCTGGCCAGACTGTTAACCAGCACTTTTACGTGGATGTTTTAAGGCGTCTGCGAGAGGATGTGAGGAGGAAACGCCCGGAACCTTGGCGATCAGGTGACTGGTTTCTGCATCATGACAACGCTCCAGCACACACGGCCTTACGAGTGACCCACTATTTGGCATCTCAGAGGTGGTCTGTCGTTCTCCACGCTCCGTATTCGCCGGACCTAGCCCGTGCGACTTTTTCCTATTTCCACGAATGAAAAAAAAGCTAAAAGGGAAGTTTTATGACGATTTGGAGGCGGTAAAACAG
This sequence comes from Mantis religiosa, assembly GCA_030765055.1. Classification (NCBI taxonomy): domain Eukaryota; kingdom Metazoa; phylum Arthropoda; class Insecta; order Mantodea; family Mantidae; genus Mantis; species Mantis religiosa. The sequence goes on along the minus strand of CM060954.1, from coordinate 95,294,541 downwards.
CTTCGCAAAGGGCACTGGACAATATCAAACATGAAGAGTTCCAAACATGCTTCCAACAGTGGGAAAAGAGACAAGTGCATCGAATGTAATGGGGAGTATTTTGGAGGTGACTGAAGTAATTTTGTAAAAAGATTTATAAATAAAAGTTTTATGACAACAATCCGGTTTCTTTTGGGTCCCCCTCGTATATAAGAGTGTGGTAAACACCCTGAGTGTTTGGAACACCTCAGATTAGAATTTTGCTTGTAGCGCGCACAAATATATAGTGACCTCAAGGGTAATAAAATAAGCAAATAAACACCTACAAAAATTAATTTAGAGTATATTACATATTTTTTATTGAAACAGCTTTTCCTTGAATTTAAAACTGCTATGGGAACAAAGGTGTTTTGAGAAACGATTATATATTAATTAAATTATAGTTATCTGACAGCTTTAAACGCAGACCACAGCTTTCAATTTTTATTTATTTGATTTTTCTGTAGCGTAACATATATCAAAAGCATGCATGACGAAGCCAGTGAGTGCGAATTCCTTGGATATTCATCCTTGAGACTTGGTATGGTTCTCTTGTCCTAGCAGGACAATATAAAGGACACATCCACAGTTAAATTCATCACGACAAGGCTTATTTATAGCAGATGCTTAAAAGAAAACTACAGTTTCTGAAACAATTTTGAGAAAGATTTATATGAAGCAGCCATGGAAACTACTTTGCGTTTCAAATGGGAAGAGTTCTGGAGTCCAGCTAATCAGATGCCGTATCACGCTCAGCGTTGCCAGCTTGTTACCCCACTCCTTTTATATTTCCCTCTCTCTCGCACATTCATACAACCTGCACGTCTGCTTGGCGCAGACGTAAGAATAAGCAAATTATATTTTGCAAACTTTTACAGTGATGCAGTTGCAAAAATAAAATTTGGAAAGAGCATTTTCGCAAATTATGTATATTTTAAAATACTATAACTATAATTATAGTTATGAATTACCTGTTTTTGTAATCCAATGGAACTGCCAGTGGCTCATGCATATCGCTGTCAAAGTCACTTTCGTTAAGAGACAATTTGTCATTGGCACTGTCTTCATCGTCTGAGTCTTGGTGTTATTTCTTTCTTAAAATCGTCTTCTTGAAGGTTTTCTGCATGCCAAAAGCAGTTTTCCCAGTCCTGTTGTGTTACCTTGTCAATTTTTTCGTGAACAAGTCGTTTAACGTCCGTCAGTTCAAAATTATTATTTCCGTTTGCAACCCCCCTTTTTATTTGAGCCCACACCAACTCAATTGGATTATACTGGCAGTGGTAAGGTGGGAGGCGTGTTACCCCGTGTCCCGTTTCAACTGCAAGCTGATCCAGCTGATACACTTTTCCGTGCTTTTAAACGGAAGTACTCTTTGGAATAACTCATTTTTAGTTTCTGTTTCCGAAAAAAAATTTGAATAACGTACATACCTTAAAAATAATACGTCTAGCCTGACTTCGCAATACCTGCCATTTTGACTCACCACTAAATTCACCGCAAGAAGCCATTGCACTATTTAACTCTTACTCTACTGTTGTGTTAAGAACAACTGAATGATATTGATCTGAACTCTCCAGAGTAAATAAACGTTCTTATCCAGCATTAATTCATAAACAAAAGCATACAGCATTCCACAGGCTAACAGGAAATGAAGCGTTTGTTCTTTCTCGAATTTAACACCTTGACTTATTCACAGTAATTCTTTCATCCGTCATGTCAGTAGTTTAAATTTCAGTTCTGAGTAATTAAAAGTATATGTACATACATACACACCGACCACTTTGAACTCTCTAGAGTAAATAGAGATTACGAACCATTCATAAATAAAGATATAATGTGACCAGACACGTTCTGCCAGGGCAGCAGGAAATTTACTGTTTCCTTTCGCTCGAACTGAATTATTCAAAGTAATTCTTTTATCACGTCAATATCAAAGGTTTATGTTTCAGTTCTGAGTAATTACAAATATACGTACACGTATACATGCCAACCAATAATTACATTCATACAGTGCTTACGTCGCGATTTATTGTTATAATACAGGTAATAGTGGTTTATTTATTTGTATTAGAAAAACTATTTGAGCTAAAAATATGGGGTTTTCACGGTTATGTTAGATATATTACTCTCTACCTTCCACATGAATAAGTTTTGGTAAAATCTGAATTTTTGTCTTAAATCGAATAGTATTTCATATAGATTGATTAGGTTGACGCTCCTCACACACCACTTAGGGGGAATGCAATACGACAACACCGCAGGACTCCGATTGGTTGCTCACCTAGTAGCGCTCAAGGACAAACACCTTCCCATTTGAAACAGATAATAGGATTTCCTCTCTTGTTCCCTTAAGCTTATTCAATATCAGGAAGAACGTTCTTTATGCTTAATTTTTATACAACTTTTAAGAACTACTGAAGGTATTTCTGCTTATGCATGTAAATTTCAATAGTGATAATCTACAAGTATCCTGAAATAAGACGGTATTGTTAGTATACATACCTCTATAAAAATCCAAGACTAGTAAACAACAAATAAAGATGCAGAAAGCCCGTTCTAAATAGTCGGCATATTTCTACATAATAAAAACACAGACTCAACACAAACGCTATATAGGACTATTAAAGTCCTTCAGGTTAGGAGAAACGTAAACAAACGAGCTTGACAGTGACAGGTTGTGGGAGTATTGCCAACCTACCGGTGTAATAAGGTTCTGCGAATGACAATGTGACCAATATTTTTGGCTGTGGATGGCGTAGCTGGAGGAGCGCCTGGGCAAACCGAATTGCTTGTAGTGCACGTAACAAAAATCTTGCACTTGATAATGATCCTCTATTATTTAGAATAAATAATTAAAAGATGGAAATAAAAGCTTACAGATCAAATTTAGAACGGGACGAACTCAGACAATCGTTGCTTTACTACAGCAGCCAACTCCTTTATCTCTGGGGCTCTTTCTAATGTTGAAGCCTGAACAATATATTTAAGTATAACCGTAAAAGAATTTAAAAGGGTTTCACTAAGAGAAAATGCATAGAAGGAAACTGATTTTAATTTGCTTACTTAGGCCGCGCATTGCACAGTTATAATGCGCCATCAGAGTAGGAATTCTCAAGCTGATGGCTTCAAGAAAGCTGCACTGAAACCATTATCAATACATACAGTGTACCAATACTGACCATGAATCACTTGTGGCAGCTACAACGAGATCTCGTACTTGATCTATCTCGCCAGGAGACTGCAAATGAAATTAAACTTTACTTTTTCCAATTAACTACAAGATTTCCTAACCTTTCAAGTTTTAAAAGTAGCACATACGTTTACAATATCAATTTGTTATTTTAAGCTATTAAAGCGTTCAGTATTAATAATATTTTACTATACATATTCACCTTTAAACGCGAAGAATGAATTTGTAGCCTATGACGTCACAGATCATTAACATTCAACCTGATTTCCTTCCGTCCTGACTTTAATTAGTGAAAAGTATACAATTATAATTATAACTAAGTGTACTAAGTATACAATGTTATAAAAATCAAATATGAATGAATGATTTATTATTGCCTTTAAATTTTACGTAACATTTGCATAACTTATTACTTCCATGAGAGTACTACTTAACAGAAATTTGCTTAAATCGAGTATGTTCAGCTAAAGTGGAGTTAAGTTACAACAGAGTCATATAAAAATATAGAAAAGTTAATTTACAATAGGAGATAAAGGAAATGCTTAACCCTTCACAATCCTTTCAAGGTTGATATATTTTTGTTGATACTGTAGCGTAAATATGGGATCACAAGGCCAGAAATAGGGACTTAACATTTCGTCCCATAAACCCTTTTGTACCTATGCCCTCTCGAGAGATATGTAAGGTGGCCGGACTGAGGAGAGGCGATAGCAGAGGGTCTGCAGAACAGGGCCCCTAACAGATACAGATGTTATCTCCCAGTGGTGGCTCGTACAACCAGGTCTCCTCTCCCCTTCGGGCTTACACATCCCCTGGGGGTGCAGGACTAGGAGACCACCTCGATTCGGCCACGAGGATTTACAGAGAGCAAATTTTCTGCCATGCACGCTAAAACCCCCACCGACACTTGGAGAGCTGAAGTAGCCAACCAACACAAAAAAGGAAAAATTGATAAGAGAGAGAGGGAGAAAGTGAGAGAGAGAGAGAGAGAGAGAGAGAGAGAGAGAGAGAGAGAGAGAGAGAGAAGTGAGGTGAATTGAAGGTACGAAATTTGCGGGATGTAATTATTCTTCCCAGTATCCCCTATCGAACCGCAAAAACTTCCAAAAAGCTCAAGAGTCAGGAATGACATCTACGAGAATCAAACTCATGATCTCTCGAGTGCAGACCACAGACACCACCATCGTAGCCACCCCGCTCGATAAATAAGGAATATTGTACCTTTAGAAAAACACTCCAATCTTGGTTTAGCTAGCTCAACTGGTGAATATCATTGGCCTGGATTTTCAAGTCAGACATTTATTAGCTTCGAATCATCCTACCTATTATTACATCTCTGAGAAATAATAGAGTGAGCCCACGTACAATAAATGGCGACTGGCATGCGAATACCTACAGGCTTTGTTAGCACTGTGGTGGGATTGAGGTTTAATATTCGTATAGAATATCAAATTGGATTTACGTTTTATTTATCTTCAACCATAATAATATAAATAAATTAAAGAAACCGCTGTAGTACACCATGATAAAAATAGAAAAGTATCAAAAGTTAAGCCTTCTAAGTACAAATTTGTTACGTCCTTTTCTTAAAGAGAAAGATGGGAATATAACACAATGTTTTCTGTTGAAATGTGAAACTAATTTATGTTTTACACTATAAATATAAATTAGTTATATCTAATAAATATACTACTTATATCTAATACAAATTAAATAAGTGTCTGTCGTTGCTGAAAACAAAATTTATTTATTTATTTCAGTTATTTTTTCCTGATCTTTGTATACAGGTTTTGTTCGTTTAAACAGTGTAAGTAACTGAATTTTATAAACCCACAAAAATAGTCCACTGGAACCCCATTGTTTAATATATTATACAAGATTTTAATAAATCTTTTAAACTTAGCAGTTAGTCACTAAAGAGCTTGGATAAGAAGATATGCTTTTATAAGTTAAAATTAACGTTACCTTTTGTGCAATTTATAATACCTTTTATATATACCTATACGATATATGTGCTTATTTGAGAAAAATCTGCCCTTGAACACTATATTATCTCATTTAGAAAATGTGCTAGAAATTGTATTTTGTTTCTCTGGCAAAACATTAAAGTATTGAAAACATAATTTTATAACCCACTATGAGACAAATGCAACACACTTACTTAATTTTGACACACCTTTTGTTTTTCTTAATTTTTTTTTTTTTTCAATATACCCTTGTGCCAATTTTTAGTTGTGTTTCGCGCTAACATCAAGTGAATACTGTTTGCGGGATATGAGCGATGTCTGATCTTCTTTTGTTTGGTTTGCCAGGTGTCGTCTCGATCTTTCACAAGACTGGCTATTGGGTGTAACTGCCTAACTAATGAATGTATTTCTCCAACTTGCGCCTCCATAAAGAAAAGTTAAACTTTTCTCCTTAAACTTTTGGATCCTTTTGATCAGTTGTCAGTGTTCGTATGTCTAAATTATTTAAATATTTCATGGGAAACGGTGTAGAAATAGATGTCACTTTGATTTATTGCTGGTGCGTAGATATTAAGGGGAAGTTCTGGTGTTAATGTGTCCTGTAATTCTTATTTGTGTAATATTATTTCTTAGTTGTCTAAGGCCATTTTTAAGTTTGTATTGTGTGTATTCCATAGCTATGGTTGTCTGTGAAATGTGTGAGGTAATATTTATGGATTAAATATTTCAGTATGTCAGAGGCAGTAATCATGTAGGTACACAAGATGCATCAAGAGCAAATTGTAACATATTTTGCATTTGTTGCCTTCTAAAATACAGAGTAGGCGGAAAGTAACACCCTATTTTGAATTTGGAATTGCTATGGATGTAATGTGTAGATTACTATGAAAATTACATTGTTGTGTAGCCTATTGTGGTATTATTTCTAATTTCCTTTTTATTACAGAGCATCTGAATGACACATGGCATAACTATTAAGTATTCAGGATAGAGCGAAAATTGCAGCACGATATGAAGTGTGGCAATCTGTAACGCAGGTTCAGAGGTGGTGGAGGAATGAAGATTGAAAGCATGCTGTTTTGGAGGGAAAGACTATACTCCTCCACAGGAGAGAAAGTCTCAGACGGTTGAGACGCAGGGGGGTTGGCGAAGGTTCCCACACCCTCCATGGACAGGTTTATGACACCCCATGTCAGTACAGTTACAGACCATTCAAAAACATTCTGACGGCTTCTATTTTGTGAATGAATCTTAGTGTATAGAGCACATAGGGCGCATGTTTTTAACGGTCTGCTCCTTGTGTAGCAGAGGTTCTCTGCCACACACTTTCGCTGTCCTTGTCCCACGGTGTAACACAGGGCATTCCTTACAGGGACCTTCTTTGCGTTGCTGGACTATATTAAAAATTGCCATAGGAAGTTACTGACAACCAGTAGTGTTGAGGACGCAAAGAGATATGGTTGGCCCTCGACCTTGGTGTCAGAGGGAAAGGTAGTCGCAATTACTTTTTATGGGGGTGTCCTCGGAAGAATTGTACCGCAGCAAACCCCAAATTCTTGGTGACCTTGAGAACAAACTCCGTGAGGTAGGGGTGTTTCTGATGAGTTCCTGCGGAAGATCTTAGCAGACATACCTGTTCGTTTAAGACAGTACTGGGGAACACATTTAATTGCAGCTTTTGCAATTATTATGCCACGCAATAAACTAATTCTGTACCCAAAGGTTGTCATCATACTTACATTCGTTTAGGAGAAAAGAGTAGGTTCAATTGGGAATTACTTTCCCAAATCATGTTAACCTTATGCTCGTAGCTTTCTGCAAAATCTCTTCCATCTGAAGAGATTTATTAAGCGTAATAGGATAAAACGAAACCAACATACAACCGGTACATAGTGCATCGATTTAAAATATCGTATTTCAGTCTCATACGATTGCACATGGCTTTCTTTCTACTGTACATGTATACTTCTGTTACTCTACTGTATTTAGACATTAGGTATTTCACCTCCTGTGCTCTTCTGATTGTTCACCCATGTACCTTACATGCCTTATTATTTTAACACTCGCTATTCTGGCTTCGAACAGCTGCTGTAAGCGTATAAGTGATTCTTTCTCCTTGATTTATGGTCCATTCAGATGTGGCTTACCGAATTTAATGCAAGGTCGTGCAATGTAAACATGTCGTAACCACCTCATTCCACAAGCAAAGCACATCCGCGGAGAAATTATGGTGTACTTCCTAGCTTTTATCACATAACTGTTCGGCTATAGACATTTCTATGCCAGAAAGCGCATGATTTATCTCGCCGTCAACTCAGTAAACAAGTTGCACACTAAATGCAGCCCCAGAAGACCACAGTGTCCAGACAAAAAGAAACAAAATCTAAAGCAAAAGTACTTATTACAAATTGTCCCAGTTGACAAATGGGTCAAATATTTTATATATTCTAGATGTCCTCTGACTTCAAGCAGGTTTGTTGAGAAATAAACATTGACGTTTCGGGAGCGAAATGTCGATGGTTGTTCATTAATAACCTGGCTTGTAGTCCATGAATCTAGAATATGTTCGTCGCTAGAAAGGCTTCAGATCTTATTTTGGGAACAAATATTATTTCCATAGAAAAGGCTTCTGGGAACATGACTTTAAAGTCAGACTATAGAATCCGGTTCACAATAACCTGAGAACAGAAGCGAGAATGGGAAGTCTACAAGACCAGGGTAATCCATGTCGATAGCAAAGTACGGATGTATTTTTTTTATCTTGAAAAGTGCAGAGCGATGCGCAGTGGTATCTGGACGAGCCCACCTAAGAACGGTTGCAACTGGAGGGGAGGGCAGGTCAATTGCGTACCAGTTGCGAGCAACTAAACACGTACAGAGCTACTCGGTAACACTACAGCTTGTTTCAAAATGTGCTTCTCTCCTGGTTCCAAGAGAGCATTTATAAATGACGCCTCCTAGCAGCACATTAGGAAATAAAGTGCTACATTTGAAAACACGAGAAGTAATAACCAATGTCTATAGAATTATAAAAAAGGAACAATGGTCTGGGTCAGCTATACATATCTGGGGAAGGGTATCTGAGGCAACAGTTGTGTCTGAAAGCAGTTTAGGAGAGTTTTTAAGGAGAGAAAAGCCATTAGTGTTAGTGCAACAACGTCTTTCTCTATGAAAGAAACAAAACAAAGATTAAGAACATGCACAAAATCTAATTTTGATGTTTTAATTCAGAAGTAGTTAGGCGAACTATGAATAAGTTTTAAAGCACAGAAAAACAAAGACCAACTTTGAAGAAAGTGCTTATGAAGCTAAAAATTCTACTGACTTCCAAGGCAGTGTCTGAACATTAAGAAGAGTTGTTTTGAAGATAGGATTATTTGAAAAAAAAAACACTAAGCATGACAGACAAATTTTAATCGATCATCGCACCATACGTGCAAAAAGGCTTAAGTATTTACGAAATATTCGGAGATATCGAAGTGAAGTTTATATAGTTTATATGGATGAAACTTTTATAAATACAGCACATACTAAACCATATGCCTGGAGTGAAATACATTACAGGGACTCTGCAGCAATATTGAAAGGCCAACAGCTGTTTATCATGCCTGCTGGAGAAGAACAGGGTTTTGTTCCAAATGCCTATGTACTATTTAAGATCCAACAAAAGTGTGGAGATTACTACCATAGTAAGAATTACAACTTAATTTATAAGAGCTGTAAAACTGGCTTCGAGAATGAAATATGTTTTTAGACGCCTTATGCACCGCCCTCCCCTCTCGTAATCTTGCGCGTGTGACGCATTGTGGCGATAGGTGCACTATCCCAACCACAGTTGCTACTCATCCCTACCGCGCAAGATTCCTGCCAAGATAAAATAATACATCTGTGGCATTAAGACATCATTTGTTTGTAACTGACCAATGGTGTTTTTTCAGTTGTTACAACTTGCCCAACATGATGTAGGTTGGTCAATGTTAAAATTCGACAGAGCAAACGTTTCATAACTGCAGGTCCATTCCTGTTTCCTATTCCTCTAGCAGAATCAAGCTTCTCTCGTATTATAATAGCATTGTTTGTTGTTCTTTGCTATTTCTTATATTCATTTTCAGGCAATAGTCAGTTATGAGTTCATATAAACGAACTGCAAATGGCTTTTAATAGAAAAACCAGCCCTCAATATATATATAAGCCAGAGAGCACATTTGCTGGAATTTCTTGCGGTTCCATTTATTCAGTTTCATCGAGAGAGAGAGAGAGAGAGAGAGAGAGAGAGAGAGAGAGAGAGAGAGAGAGAGAGAGAGAGAGAGAGAGAGAGAGAGAGAGAGAGAGAGAGAGGAGCTCTAGAAGCGCTTTCATGTCACGGTAAACTTGAATAACTTCTACCGTGAAGAATCTATCTTGCTTTGCTCGGGATCAAAAGTGAGCAAGCAAAAACTTCACCAAGTCTCATAGCCCTTCCTGGAAAACGTAAAATTTCCCATTAATTGTAGACACTCAGATTATATGTAATAATTGCTTCTTTTATCCTTCTTGTTTCTGACTATCGTCAACCAATATTAATTTCCACATTTGTACAGCTTTTCCCTGACATTTAGACAAGATATATTTTTGTTTTGTTATTTTTATACATTACGCCATGAAACCTAGGAGCACATCCAAAAGATGAGCAGGAAAAGGAATGGAAGGTAAATCATGGAAAGGAAACTGTGGTAAAAACCACACAAGCATACGTCCATATATCAGGGAAAACTTGTAAAATCCTAAAATAAGTCCTGAAGTTTTCCTGGCGATTAATATGTTCGATATCTTCTCGGGAAACAAATCAGGTGAAAAGACGATTAGAAATCGACGTTTGGGAAGCATACTTGTCTCCCATCATCAGGTTATTTATAAGAAATGTTATAACCACAAAATGTATAACTGGATGTAACACAAATATCAACAAAGACAAGACACTAACAAAATTCTCATTGCTGAACAAAAGACTGTTTTCAGTAAATGAAATGCCAGGTCAGGAGATGGCGTGAGTATAGAAAATTGTGTCAAAGAAACGTAACTACTTAACTTGATGATCAAGCTATATAGATCTGTGCTTCTTAAGCCGACGGATTTCTATTTTAAGGCCGGTTTCCAAGAGGAGCTGAACTGAAATCCAGCCTCACGATTAAGCGTGCTCCTATCGGAGGAAACGACCAAAGCCTCCATGGAGCCAAGTTACGGAAGACGACCATCCTGGAAAATGCAACAGTTACAGTACGCGCGCGACAAAAAGAGCGATCGGGTTCCAAATCCTCATTCGGTAAGGGTTTTTTTTTTTTTTTTTTTTTTTTTTTGTAATTTACGTCCTCCAATCTTAAGTCATATCGGACGATGAATGGAATGGATGAAATGATGCTCAAATGAGTCCGGGGTCCATGGAGCTTAGAGTTACCCGACATTCGTCTTACAGGATAAGGGAAAACCCCGGAAAACCCTTATCCAGGTAACTCACCCTGACCGAGATTCGAACTCGGGGCCTCTTGAACGTAATGAATTGCGTGAAATAATAAATGATGCCCAAATGAGTCCAGGGTACATGCAGCTTGGAGTTACCCGACATTCGTCTTGAAGGATAAGTGGAAAACCCAGGAAAAAACCTTATCTAGGTGACTCACCCTGACCGAGATTCGAACTCGGGTCCTCTCGAACGTGAGGCAGACACACTACCATCTACAATACCGAGGCGGACATTAGCTAGGTTTCGTTTAACTCCGTAAACATAGACGACAACTTTGAAATTTGAAATGCGCTATAAACTGACATCTAGTGGCTAATATGCTAAGCTTTATCATGTCCGCCATATTTCGTTTTGATCAATTTCGAGGTTAATTAGCTAACCAGTTTACAGCTATCGTGTGTTAGAATTAGAATTAGAAGTTTAGTTGGTCCTTGACAACATATACGTGTTATGAGACACGTTAGAATGTATAAATACAGTATATACATAAAGTCAAATTGATTATATACAATATACACAGTAAGCTGTTTTTCTGTGGTTTCATGTGGTGTTTGCATAGACTAATTTACTACAAGTAATTTCATAATATAATTATTACAGGTTTGTGAATGTAATATGCTCCCAGTGCTCATTTACATGGTTATAGTTCTAAAAATTCATTAATCGTATAAAAGCAGGTGTGCATGCAAAGGTGTCTTAGCCTTATTCTTAAAGTGTTTTTAAGATGCAACTTGTTGAAATGAATTTGGAAGTTTATTGTATAACATTATCCCTTTGTAGTTAAAGCTTCCTTCATAAAGGCTCGTTTGCTGCGCTCGAATTGCCAGTTTATTCTTATTGTAATGAACATCTCATTTACTTGAAAATGATTTACATTTGTGGATGTTATGGCTCTCGAAAGGGGACACATTATTCGTCTACCTCCGTATAGCTGTGATCTTAATGTAACTGAGCTGGCGTGGGAAAAACTAAGGAATGTTTTCAGAGGATGCAACGATCCTTGTGATATCTTCGCTTATCTTGCAAGCTTTTTGCTGAACTGTGGTTTTGAATGTTGACCACACTGCAGAAACAAAAGAGCGTTAGCTCTCGCTTCTTCCCCTCTGCTCGCAGCACACCGTAAATCCAGCGCTCAAGAAAACATGCGCGTATTATAGCGGGAGCGGAGAGTTAAGGAGGCTTTGGTCATTTCCTTCAAGAGGCGCACACTTAATAGTGATATCGGATTTCAGTTCAGCTCCTCTTGGAAACCGGCCTTAAAATGGAAACCCATCGGCTTAAGGACAGGTCTATACAGCTTGATCATCAAGTTAAGTAGTTACGCTTCTTTGACTCAATTAATTCTCTATAGTCACGCCATCTCCTGACCTGGCAGTTAATTTACCGAAAACAGTCATTTGTTCAGTAATGCGTATATTGGTAGTGCTTTGTCTTTGTTGATATTTGTGATATATCCACTTATGCATTTTGTGGCTATAACATTTCTGAAAATAATCTGATGATGGGAGAGATACACTCCTGAAACGTCAATTTGTAATCGTCTTTTCACCTGGCTGGTTTCCCGAGAAGAGATCGAATATAAGAAAATCCTAGCTGGGTTTCATGGTCCGTTTGGGTTGCAAGTCCGGTTTCCGCGGAACCAACTGGCTCAGCAAATACGATTAACTTACTTATATATCCCGGAAATAAAAAGCATTCGCAACATAAGTATCGTCTTTAATATCTCCAATATTTGATCGGTTGTCAGGTGTTGTAGATTTAAGACACCTAAAGGAATCTTAATCCGGATAAAGAGGCATTGAGGAGTAGTATAAACCAGAAACAAAACCAAATCACATATGACACCACAAGAAATAAGCTCTCCGAAGGCTAGCATTGAAATGACTCTAAGTGTTGATAGACGATGTACCTGTGAATGTTTTAGCATTGCTTGTCAGTCTTTCTAGACTGACATAAAGCATATGGTCATTTCCGTTGGACGTTGCTTTCCAATTAAAGTCAAATACCATAGCTACCTGAGCTTGGCGTGAAGTTTACACCTGAGTAAACCAGAGCGAGAGAAATGCAAAGTAGCTTGAGGTGTTGTGGATCATATGGTAAATGCACAGCATCTTTTTATGGCTGTATTTAATTATCTTTCACCAATGTACATGGTTTATGTCTGAGAGAGGATGTATATTGTTTCTTTGCACCTGCTTAGCACGTTGTCGATGAATGTTAACTTTCTTTTTAAACGCCTGTGAACTCCTCTTGGGTCTGCTGACGCTGCATATATTAAGTCTGCTCGCCGTCTATGTTTAATGCAAGGAAATTATTTTTGTTCGTCTTAAAAAATCGCGACTGTAAGAAGAATGAGCTATAGTTAAAAGACGTCTAAGTAATTCATCCCGCAGTTTCTTGAGACATTTATAGTCCTTAAATAAGTAAAACAATGGTTTAGAAATACACCCACAGTTGTAATAATTATAAGCTCTTACCTGAATTTGTCGGTTTAGTTTATTTGTACACAAATAATTTACTTTAAGAAACATCATTCATTGAACTCCCCATATTATACAGAACGAAAATATAGAAGTACTTGCTCAGCTTCTATGTGACACATATAGTTTTTACCGCCAACAGTGCCGCATAAAAATGCTCCAGAATGAGTTGAGCGTGCCTCACGCTGCCACAGTTCGCAGGCATAGCTCACACGCCGTGCCGCGTGCTGTAGCTGTTTTCAAACATAGCAGCATACTCCGTAGTAACTTGCTTGCTATTAGTAAGAATTTCTTTGGTTTATGAAACGCAATAAAGAAGCTATTGCTTAATTATTGCTTGTGAGTGTTTAACGTGTTCCAAAATTCCGTTATAGCAGTCCATTATGACAAATAAGCTGGTGGACATATGTAACTTATATCGTAGAGGAAAGTTAATGTTACTGAGATTGAGGATGGAAGCATTAAATGATAAACAGAACAGAAAACAACATCAAAGAATTGTAGATAAGTTAACCAAAACTAAATGGCTTATAAAATAAGACGAGCATTTTATTTATTGTGTTTGATAATACTAAATAATGCATTTGTAGCTGAAAAGGAAGCTGCTGGTATTTACAGTAAGTGGTTGAAAGTAGTTTACAATTAAGATAATAACAAAATGCTGAAACGATTTAAATGATTACTTAAATCTATTTAATAATTTAAATAAGTGAAAGGAATTATTTAGAATATTGAATAATGGTATGAAAAAGTGTTATATAACATTTATGCAGATATGTATAAAAGTTGAATGATGTAGATTTGTCGTTATGGCAACGGCAAAAAGACTATATAAGCACCTGGAGTGGAGGTGATTGCTTCTTCAAACAGCAGCAAAAGCTGAACTCCAAAATCTCCAAATGAGCTGTTTGACTACAAAATTTACCCCATTTTAGAACCAAATAAAACACCAGGGTGTAAACAAAAAAGCGGTTTGGCAACCTGTACAACACAGAGGAGCAAAACGCTACCTCATCAAAATTTATTCATCAAAATAATCTCACCCCATCCTGTATCATCAAAATTTTCAACCTGCGGTCAGACCCAAAACCTAGGTGGGTACGCAGCAAAAGCCTTCTGGCTGTTAACAGCCTGTCAGTACCTGAGTGAGTGAGTGGGTGAGTGAGTGAATGAATGAGTGAGTGAGTGAGTGAGTGAGTGAGTGAGTGAGTGAGTGAGTGAGTGAGTGAGTGAGTGAGTGAGTGAGTGAGTGAGTGAGTGAGTGAGTGAGTGAGTGAGTGAGTGAGTGAGTGAGTGAGTGAGTGAGTGAGTGAGTGAGTGAGTGAGTGAGTGAGTGAGTGAGTGAGTGATTGCTTCTTCTTCATTTGACTTCCTTGGTGAAAGGACGTGTAAGTCCACAAATAGACGCTCATGTGCAAAGGCAATTTTTGTGTGTAAGAATATATGTATCAGTATAGTTTACTTGGTGCAACAGAAAAGTGGTTATTGGTGAACAGTTAAAAGGATTGCACCAGAGAATGTTGATATCGATTAATTTATGTTAAAAAAGGTTTCATTCTTAATAAATCTCAAAGTTTGGAGATTTGTTGGGGAAATTATAAATAATTTTTTATTTAAAACAACATTATCCTTCCATATCCGGGACCACCCATGAAAACAAGAGTCCATGCAGATACGAGAGCAGCCGAGGAACGACTAGATCGAACTCCGAGAACTTCGAAGAAGTCCATTATCACCCAACTTCTTTCTACACCCCACATTTGAACATTTTGTTCCAATGCTCTGAAGTTAAACAAATAAATATTATCATTGATGTAATTATTTTTACAATTCATATTTTTAATGAAACTAAATTAATCGTGCGTTCGTTGAACTCCCTCCAGCTCTTCCATCCATCAAAACCATATCCGTCATTTCGGTGTTCGTATAGCGCTCCATATTGCTTGGATTTGCTGTCTAAGTACGCGCAAAATCTTCCCTGTTAGGATGGAATGTGTAGTTTTACACTGAAGAGTAACTTTGCAACTGTCCGAATTATTAGTCGACTTTTGCATTACCTGAAAGCGAGGCTAGTATCACTGATAAAGAGCAAAGAGTAATGTTTTTGTTTTCCTGGCCGGTGCGTCCCAATAACAACTTTTGAGGTTCGCACACCAGTGGTTACTGCGCTGCCTAATCACAAAATAATGTAATATTTAGTGCTGCATAAAATTATAGCTAATAGAACTTCGAAGCTGTGACACCGAGTTACAAACTACCCAACGGCTATAATCCTTCGGTGTCGTTTTCAAACAACCTGTATACCTTCTGTCAAAAAAGTATTGGGAATTCATCATATAAAAATCCCATATAAGAGGGAATTCGAAATTACTGTTGTCGGTAAGTTGGTACATCCTTCCTCTATACCCATGCGGAGTTTGCCATCTGCCACCTAGTTTGTTTACAGGGCACCATTTTGTTAGTCCATCTGTAGCTTTCTCTCGAAGGTCCCCCGGTCGCTCTAGCTTCGAAGCGACGAATTGTTGCCTTTCGTAGTACTCGTCGATGTTTTGGGGTTTTCTCAGAGTTATTCGTAAAATAAAGACTTATAACTCTTTGGTTTCGGCGTTCCTAGTTACGTGGATATCTGCAGGTTTTCAGTAAATTTTGATCCACTCGCAGAATGTAAATATAGTTCTCATAGATTTAAAATATTTAAATAAATATCAAAATAACATGGAATGCACTTTGCACTTCACTGAATTCAAATTATATCACGCTGGTTCGCCCTGTTCGATACACCAGACTATCTTGACTTCACCACAATACAGAATTTTCTTCAGCCATGGGAGGCCTCCAAATTTTCCTAACCCACACCAGTGTTTCTATCTTCCCATTGGTTACTTCACTTTCATCTTTTCTTTAATTGGTTCCCTCTTTGAACTTGAATATTCTAACGGCAGCCAAAGCAATTTCTGTGGTAAGCGCTTTTCCCCGGGGAAACGGCAAGTTCTTCCGCTACAAAGGGAAATCAACCTTTATTGTCCACTCTAAGAGTAGCAAACAGTTTGAGGAAGTTGAAAACTAGCAGACTTTCCTTGGTAACTACGCCTTTATTTATTAGTATGATATGATATTATATGATATATTTATTTGTGCGTATTCCAAAATTTGACATTTTATAAATTTAGGCTACATTTATTTGTCTTTACCTTGTTGCTACCTTCGTTTACATGACACCCTGGTCCTCTGTTCTGCCAGGTAGCTCTAAACTCCATACCTCCTTGTTACTTAATTAGTCCCATTCTCCCCCCTCATCTTCATTTTTTATATTCTTTACATTTCTGGCCCATTTTTCTTTTACTTTCTGCAAGAACTCACCAATACTTCTTAACTTCTTTTCCTCCCTGCCCGTTTATTTTTCTATAGCTACTATCCTCTTCTCTACTTTCTCCCATTTTTCCTCCCAAACCTTTTTTCTCCATATTGCAACCTCCTCGCATTCTGTTACATAGTGTTCTACGTTTCTTTTCCCCCCACACAATTCACAAATTCCCTTTTCCCTCCCTCTTATCCTTCTTAGAAATATTATGCCTGTCCTCATCCAAGCTAGCCCTTCTCTCGTGCGTATTAATTAGTATCGAGGTTTATACTATTTTATACATATTTTCAAGGGTTTTCCCGAGATACATTTTTACAAATACTAGTATAAAATCTATAGATGTTTGATATTGAATAATACATAGTTCTTAATAAATTAATAATTATTAATATATAATAGTTCATTTATATACAAGAATAGGTGGGCGAAAATATTGTTATATATTGTCACCATGTGACATTGTTGTGCTGCTGCCACAGGCCGGAGCCGGGCGCGTGGAACGTTCTGCCCATTGCTGCTGCCGCTAAGATTCTGGAAAGGCCTGCAACATTCCAGAAACCATGGCTGGGGAGATATAAATACCCGCCAGGTACTAGGAGCGGCAGTTGTTTGTTGGTTATTGCGACAGTCGACGATTGAAGTGTACTGCAGTGATTTCTTTCATTTGTTTTCGTGCAGCAAAATATCGAGTCAGTCTCGAAGACTGCTGATTGTCGATTTCATGCAAGCCAGATTTCAGAATCTATGTAACCCACGCAGTCACAATATCAAATTAGCGACCAGCATTTGAAACATTTGAATATCGCTTAATTCTTTGTATTCTTCGTTTCCATTGCATTTACAAGTAAATAATAATAATAATAATAATAATAATAATAATAATAATAATAATAATAATAATAATAATAATAATAATAATAATAATAATAATAATAATAATAATAACAATAACAATAACAATAACAATAACAATAACAATAACAATAACAATAACAATAACAATAACAATAACAATAACAATAACAATAACAATAACAATAACAATAATAATAATAATAATAATAATAATAATAATAATAATAATAATAATAATAATAATAATAATAATAATAATAATAATAATAATAATAATAATAATAATAATAATAATAATAATAATAATAATAATAATAATAATAATAATAATAATAATAATAATAATAATAATAATAACAATAACAATAACAATAACAATAACAATAACAATAACAATAACAATAACAATAACAATAACAATAACAATAACAATAACAATAACAATAACAATAACAATAACAATAACAATAACAATAACAATAACAATAACAATAACAATAACAATAACAATAACAATAACAATAACAATAACAATAATAATAATAATAATAATAATAATAATAATAATAATAATAATAATAATAATAATAATAATAATAATAATAATAATAATAATAATAATAATAATAATAATAATAATAATAATAATAATAATAATAATAATAATAATAATAATAATAATAATAATAATAATAATAATAATAATAATAATAATAATAATAATAATAATAATAATAATAATAATAATAATAATAATAATAATAATAATAATAATAATAATAATAATAATAATAATAATAATAATAATAATAATAATAATAATAATAATAATAATAATAATAATGATAATGATAATGATAATGATAATGATAATGATAATGATAATGATAATGATAATGATAATGATAATGATAATGATAATGATAATAATAATAATAATAATAATAATAATAATAATAATAATAATAATAATAATAATAATAATAATAATAATAATAATAATAATAATAATAATAATAATAATAATAATAATAATAATAATAATAATAATAATAATAATAATAATAAAAGCATTTCTACAAATGCATAAGTAAAGCTGACAAAAGAATAATATTTTCATATTTTCTTTATTTAAATTCGTACAATTTACAACAGACAACTTAACAATGGCAACCGAATACCCATGAAATGTTTGCAATGGGCGCTTCGGAACACTTGGATTTGAACAAGTGTCTCGAAGTTGACAGACTACAATCGTTGTTGTCACGCACTGCGCCACATGTTGGTGAATACATTATGCGGAACGCACGGATTTTGGAGCCTAGTTGACTCTTCTTTAATTAGCTCACCAGAGCTGCCCTCTGGGAGACAAACTGCGCGCTAAACGCTCCCTAATTACATAGGAACGTCGTATGTCATTGACATTTAGAAATGCTGCTGCTTACTTAAAGAGCCAGACATACCCCCATAATTAGCCCTACTCTTGTTTTTGTCCCATTTGTCTACTTTGTTTTTGTTACGGTGGTAGCTCTCAGAGAGGAAAAGAAGAAATGCAATGTACCAAGAGTTCGAGCAATATTCTGTTCGAGCAACGCTTGAAGAAGATCGAAGGAAATCTTATGAATTTATTTGGGCGACACTGGGCACTAGCATGAGTTAAATCCAAAACATTTTACATCAACAAGGGACGTGAAAACTTTGTTATCGATCAAGTCCACATAAACTGGCTCCCGAACAAAAACCAGGACATACCGATTGTTGCAGAAACCTTCAACTTATTTAATTTATATACAGTGGTACAAGGAGTTTCATTTTGATAAGTTTTCCACGTGCGACACTTCTGATGCCCTCTCCATTCTCTCCGGGTATGTGGGAGTGATGTGAGAAAAGACGATGGGCAATATTTGGCTGAGAATTTTAATGAAGACTAACAAATGAATATTGGAAAATGTTACCGACTGTTTGAAGTTGTACAAAGCTACTGAAGTATTATACGGGGTGTGTCCGTAAAATAAGGTCTCCAAGGCGCTGGAGCCGTGAGGAACGCTATTACGCTATTACGTAACTGGCGCGTAGCTTGCTTTCAGCTCCACAATGAACCCGATGCAACCATTAGTCTAGGCTGGGCAGCCACTTGCGATGGAGCTTCCTATCACTTCCGCCGCCAAGTGCGAGTTGCGTGCAGTGATCCGTTTCTTGAGTGCCAAGGGCACTACCCCCACTGAAATTCATCGTCAGTTATGCGAAGTCTATGGGCCACAGTGTATGGACGTCAAAAACGTGCGAAAGTGGGTCAGAGAGTTCAAAAGATGGACGTACAGACGTCCATGACGAACAGCGTTCTGGTCGGCTTTCGGTTTCAGCCGAAACAATTGCAAAAGTGGAGCAAGAAATGCTTAAAGATCGGCGTGTGACAGTTCGCGAGCTGTGCGAACTTATCCCTGAAGTGAGTAAGACTACGATTGACAAGATTTTGACCAAACATTTGCATTATCGCAAAGTGTGTGCGAGGTGGGTCACCAAAATGCTCAACGAGGATCTCCTGGCCCAGTTCGGATGGGACATCCTCGCCCATCCCTCCTACAGTACAGACTTAGCACCTAGTGATTATCATCTGTTTACTGAGTTGAAGTCACACCTGGGTGGAACTCATTTCCAGACCGACGATGGTTTGAAAAACGAGGTTGAGCGCTACCTGCACAACTTGGCGGAAGAGT
Source organism: Mantis religiosa (assembly GCA_030765055.1). Lineage (NCBI taxonomy): Eukaryota > Metazoa > Arthropoda > Insecta > Mantodea > Mantidae > Mantis > Mantis religiosa. The sequence continues at coordinate 95,274,453 of CM060954.1, read as the reverse complement.
ACTAGGACAAGGGTATACAAAAACTGCCACAGCGCATGCAAACGTGCATCGATCGCAATGGCGACTACGTTGAAAAATAGCAGTAAGTTCCGCCTTTCCATCAATGTAACATTCATTGACAATAAACATGTTTTCTATATTCAATAAAATTGAAGACCTTATTTTACAGACGCGCCTCGTATATGTAAATTTTGGACGTATCAATACTTTACGATGTAATGTAACAATTTCCGTAATAACAATGAGAAATATAAGTGTCGTTAGTAGCTGAAATGATAATAAACGAATCCGCTTTTGGCTCACGCTAAGAACATGTGCTATTTTTAAGCGTTACTGTCGAGAATTGTGGTTAATGGTAAAACCATCTTTTAGACACAAAAAATGCATGAATTTTAGAAGTATATGTTCTTTAATAAATATAAAATCCGCATATTTGATTACTGCCCTGCCATAGTTCCTCCATTATACTGCCATATCTTAATTTCTTATTTGCATCTGAAGTGCATATTTTACTTTGTGATTTGCTAAATTACAATAATTCGTTTCTCAGTCTTCTTTCATTCTACACTTCTAGGTGATTTTTATACGTGTGTTTCTGTAACCAATTTTCAATTATGAACATACTGAATTCTTGGAACCGTGTGATAATGAATTTATAGTCTTGAGGGCCTGATTGCCCGGCACAATTGTAACTATGGTTACTACATTATAAACTGATATACGTACAAATTTCCCTCCACCAATCAGCGGTCTATCTTGCGAAAATGCTTCAATTACTATTGTTGAAACTATGGTGCAAACTGATGAGGTTGAAGTCAAAGGTACGATGTCAAATCCTAGAGAGATTTTCGCTTATGTTAATTTCAAGCTTTATTTATGCACATTTTGTATAAAATTATTAATATAATATGACTTTCATATTTACTCATTCACTTTGTTCTTATATAAATACTTAATTTGATCGTACTTTATTTTTATAACACTTCTAAATAAAATAATGCATGTTGCTTCAGCTAAAACTGTGTGCAGAATTTTGTACATATATTTGAACTGAAATGCACCTAATCAAACGATAGTGTTAGTGCTTTTTTGAGAAAAAAAGCTAAGGTAAGAATTTTTCACTATTTTTAGCACAAAGTGCGCAAAAAGCTACGTAAGACAACATGCATGGAACTTATAATTTTTGAACATTATGGTTAGTGTTCAAAGGGTTATTGTGAATTTTCTAGTAGATCCAGAGCGGTTAAAGCAATACAGAAGGCTTTCTGTAATAGTCAAATATTTTATTAGTGACTGCTGTGTGATGGCTTTGATATTCCATTCTCCTTGTATGACCAGGACTTTAAAAACGAGAAACAACTTTCTATTTGAGAAAAGCATAAGTATTTGAAAACCTAACCGAATAGCAAGCAATATCTCCATAAGGGTTCATTCCACGGAAAAATAAAAATGCATTTGGCATCAATTCTGTGTTTTCCGAGGTGTAATATTTTTATTTGCTTAGGAGACTTCAAAACGTGCATTTCCACTAAAATCTCGATATTGAATATTTGGGTGGAATGCTATACTTGCTCTACCTGTTATGTGCGTGAGAGACACTAAAAGTTAATCTACAAATTACGATAGGTCTTCCATCATATTTTCAAATGTGTGAGAATAAGAGAGAAAATAGATATTTCAAATAAGAAAGGCCACGCCATGACGTTAGACCGCTTGGCTCTCACCAAGGCGGCCCGGGTTTTGATCCTAGGCGACCGCAAAGTGAGATTTGTGGTGTACAACATGTCGCGGTAGCAGGTTTTCTCCGGGTCCTCCAGTTTTCCCCGCCAGCATTCCACCGATTATTCCATCATCTTTCCTATCACCTCATCTCTCATACTTCCACTACCGGCGTTGTTCTGGTCCGTCATCCCGGAATCTCTCGGATCAAGATACCTCTGATTCTCAACCTGTTGCCTACGGTTCAGAAGGTCCTATGTTCCTCTTAAGAAATTACAGGAAATTCATTCATTAAAATAAGAAAGCCACGACTAATAATTCATAAAACTCTTTGTAAGATGTAAATGTTGCCTTTAATGGCAGGGTAATGTTTAAAGGATTGTTTTGTCTCTATATCTCCCATGATCCTACTGTGTGCAAATTTATGCTTGTAGTAAACCATATTTTGAATAAGGTTTATAGGAACACAATCCCCACAAAACAGGGGCAATATAAGAACAGAAATTATTAAAACGATGGAAGAAGATTGGAAGTTTAGTCCAGATATACCAGGAATATCTCATCACAAGGTTGGTGTCATTATAGTGCACGAGTAAGTGAAGGTAAGCTTTAGAAGGGAACCTCTACCACGATGTATATCAGCAAGCATACGCGCGATCCACGGCCTGGCAAGACAAAGAACCCACTTTGAATTATAATACTAGTTTGTAATAGCTTTTCCTCCATTTCTCACGCTATTTCTTCTATATTATGCATTATTAAATTCAACATATTTATAAATATTAAAACGTTTCACCACAATTTTTGCCTAATATTTCTGTATGTAAGTCGTTCTAAATTATGGATTATGAAGACGAGAGGTAAGTCGAAAAATTTTCTTTCTAAGATAGAGGTCTTATGTTTTTGTCATTTTATTTAAATAAGTGTAAACTTTGTTCTAATTCGTAGTCGTTATCATCATAATCTCTTCATAGATAACGATATAACTCCTGTTGCAGCCTCATGTTTCTTTCCGTCTTCTATTTGATATCGGGATTTGTCCATTCTCTGCAAATGCTTTCTCAATCTTTCTCTATATTGTTTTATTTTTTCATTTATAGAACCAATAACCTAATTCCTCAAGAACAAGACAATGTTGCATTTTATTCATATCATATAGCTCTGAAATGTCTCATTTCTGTTGCACTTATTTTATTCCTTTGCTGCTTCATTATAGTACATGTTTCACCACTATACACTGGGGTTAAAATCGATATTATCTATTAAAATTATAAGGCAGTATACTCCATAATAACTTTGGTACTTACTAACTGTATTACTTCAATCTTAATTGCGTTATATGATTTGTTAATTAAATACATTGTGTTACTTTTCTACTGCTTTGTTAGTTATTAATATTTTGAATATTGGAATATACAATTATTGAAAGGCCATAAATATATAATATATATTCAAATAAATATGAGGCATTTGATACCCACTAGAAATACAGCTAATCATATTTTGTACCTCAGTAAAGCTGCCAAGCATTTTCATATAAAAGTACAATCTAAAAATGACATTTCTTCTTTACTTTGGTATACGATAACAAAATCTCAGCTCCAATGGAACACTAAAGAAAAAATTCGCATATCTTAACATTTCGCGTAGATAGGCATAACAACTTACGAAGTACATGTTAAAAAACAGTTGATACCAAAGGCATAAAAGAGCCATGCTTGAAAATGTCATATAGCTATTTTTGACAGATAAAACATGATAATAAAACTATTATTTTTGTTTATTGATACCAGTGTATGCTGAAGTAGTTACAAAGTTTGTAATTGTCCAAACCTTTGCCTTTTCTTCTTCTATGTTTTAAGGTTAGGCAAGAATGCCTGTTGGTGTATCAAAGTGTAGACCAACGTTTTGTTTTGTGTTCCTAATGTTTTCCTAATGGTTAGAAAGGAGGAACATACTTTGAGTATTCTTCATATTTACTTATTTTCCTATATCTACTTAAGTTTTCTGAAACTTCTGTTATTCAAAGAGTGAATATTCCTAGTTATATTATGATGTTCTAAAAAATCGAAAGCAACATTTCACATGAAATACACGTTTTGGGGTCACCTGATTGTTGTTTGTGAATAGCATAATTCAGAAACGAAAAGTTGGTTAAAAACCAAACTTCTTTTTGGAGTGTAGCAGCTTCAAAGGATTCGATAGAAGGTTAAAAAAGCTGTCACTTACATGGGACGTCCTTAGAAAAATTTGATGTTTTTCTAAGACCCCCTTAAAGGTTTCTATTCAATTTTCATCTGTTTAAGGCATTTTCCTTACAAACAAATCCTATATTTTGAGCTTTCTAGAAAGAGAAATTCTCTTAATTTTAATGACTTTTAAGTACAGTAAAACCTGCCTTAAATGGACCTCTTTTATGCCGGAGACCTAGCAAAATGGAAAATCAATTTCGGAACGGAGATATTTCGCATTTAAAATTATACTCTAAGCCCGAAAACTGCATAACACAAAAACGGAAATATTTCTCGTGAACCGTTTCCGTAAATAATCTCATTAAAACTGATTGTGTGTAATGTGTTACAACGTACCTACGTATTTTAAAAAGTGCAATATTTTTTAGGGTGACTGCACTTGCACCGAAGATTCATTAACCATAAAGTTAAAAACTGTAATCCCTCGAGGAAAAGGGAAAACAAACCATTAGCTCTCTCGACTATCTTCCAACACACAAGGTAAGGGTACAACTGTTTTGTAGTGTGTTCATTCTCAGTTTCCTTGCTACAAGTGATCAAGTACGAGTGGAAGAAAACTGTGAACTTTTGTGATTTTTAAAAACATAGTTTGTACGCACAAATTCTCTAAAATAAGTTCTAAACATAAGTGATTATCATTGAAGGAAACAATTAAGATTACTGAACAACAAAAAAGAACAAACGTCCAGCTAACGAATTAACTGTGTTAATTAAAGTAGGGAAAACTAATATTTATGAGATTTAGAAAAAATAAAATTAAAGACGAGTGGTTAAAAGAAACAGCAGAGCATGTGAAACGCATCACAAGGTCGTGCTGTGTTCGAGTGGTCTGTTAGAGCGCGCTCCAAAGGGATTCCCATTTCTGGACTATTTCTACAGACTCAAGCTTTAAAGACAGCAAGAAAATTAGGCAAAGATAATTTCAGAGCTGACAATGGATGCCTGGAGAGTTCAAAATATCTCCATAAGATTGTTTTGAATGCTGTGTGTGGTGAAGCAAATGATGTTGATATGCAGGCAGTTGTAGGTTCAAAAGAGAAAAGTGAAAACAGAGAGAGAAAATAGGGAATAAACTACTATTATTGTATGTAACTTGAAAACATAGTTTTAATTATCACCCGGTAGTTCTTAAGCTTAAGTGATGAGGATTGTTCAGTGTCATCATTGATCCCTCAGGACACAATGTTGGTAGTTTCAGTGACTTGAGTCCTTTTTTTTTTTTTTTTTTTTTTTTTTTTTACAGTGAGTGCCAGAAGTGACTGAGGTATAAGATGGAGAAAATTGAGACACGTAGTGTGATCAAGTTCCTGCATTTGAAGGGCAAAACTGCCCGGGAAATTCATGATGAGATGACGGCTGTTTATGGGAATGATAGCCCGTCGTATGACACTATTGTGAGGTGGGAAAGGAATTTTCAAACTGGTCACATGTCCCTGACAGATGAACCAATGACAGTGCTGTCACAGTGAAGATAGTGGAGTGTTTAATACTGAAAGACAGACGAGCAGCCATCCAAATGATCATGAATGAGTCACATCTTAGTTATACTAGTGTGTGGAAAATTATTCATGACGAACTGTACGTGTCTAAGGTGTCTGCATGGTGGGTTCCACGTTTGCTAATCCCTTTCCAAAAGCAATCACGGCGTGACCTTTCAAGACAGATGTTGATGCTGTTGGAACAAGATGAAGAAGATTTTTTTATCATCTGGTAACCGTGAATGAATCATGGATCTATCAGTATGACCCGGAGACAAAAACCACGAGTATGGAATAGATACATACTGATTCCCCCTCCCAAAAAGGCAAAGGTGAAAAAGTCAGCTAGGAAGCTCATGCTTTCAGTTTTCTGGGACTGTCGTGGAGTCATCCTTATAGATTATCTTGCCAAGGGTCAAAAATCATTGGCAGAAACTACTGCAATCTTCTGGACAAGATACGAGCAGCTCTGATTAAGAAACAACGCGGTATTCTCTCCAAAGGTGTTCGTCTTCTGGCTGACAATGGCTCATTCATCTCGTTGACAAAACAAGGTAATGTGGTTTATCTGCCTTATTCGCACGATCTCGCATCAAATGACTTTCCTTGTTCCCGGAAATCAAGAATCCATTGCGTGGTCACCGATTTGACAACACAAATGACGTCATTAATGAAGTAGAGAAGAACTAACAAGCACATTTCAAAACAAACCCTCTATCACATTTTTAAAGGGTGATAATTAAAACGTTACGACACTCCGTCGTACATATCAGAATATTATTATTATTTACACTTCATTCTATGTTATTCTTTTACTGTAAACCTGTGCAACTACTTCGTAATTTCTTTGTATTCAAAAAGAAAGCTTTGTAAGACGGAAAACTGTGTAAACGGAAAGCAAATGCCGGAACGGTCGCGTTCCGTTTTACTGTAAGGCAAAATCTTGCCACACAATACATGTACTTCTCTTTGAAACACACGCACACACACGCACTTTATTTAAAGTCAACCATTTCTGATTTGAATTTTTCAATGATTACACTTATCTCAACTGGTCATACAAACAGAACTGAATTCAGAAGCCATCATATAGGGAATAGCTCTTAATAAATTTGACTACCACTTAGTATTCCCTATCCCCATACTACCTACAAGAAAATATGAAATAAATCAATTTACAAACATTTATCTCAATGAACGTGAATTAATTAAAACAGTAATGCCCGATTTCACCAACAGATGTTAAAATCGACGTTAACAAATGTAACGTAACAATTGTCACAGAGCTAAAACTAATGTTAAATTTCTTGCATTTCACCAACCTGCTTTCTTAAATTGTTAACAAACCTCTGTTAACGCCAAGAAACTTGTAAATATCACAGCTATAGAAGGCTATGGATGATTTTCTGAACGTACTCCGATGCGTTATTGTTTTCATTTTCGTCTGCACAAATGGCGGATGAACAAAATCATAAATAAAGTCGTGAGACAAATTTCTCATCGACGGAGAAAGAATTGTTAATTGAAATGGTGACGAAGTGTAAGGATATCGTGGAAAATAAGAGGACGGATGTGGTGAATGTAAAAGAGAAAGATGTCGCGGGGAAAATATTGGAAACGAATTTAATTCAAAGGCATGTGTCACTACTGCAAGCACCAAACAACTTGTCAGTATTACGTAAATTTAAAACGAGGTGCGAAGAACAAGGGCCTTAAACGTTTCAAGACGGGAGGTGAACAATGTATTATCCACATAATTCAGTGAATTATAAAATCGCAAAGTTATTAATACTTGAAGCAAAGACGAGATCGGCATATTCCTTTCGATGTATATTCTAACTCATTATTACGTAAATTTAAAACGAGGAGCGAAGAAGGGCAAGTGACTTGAACGTTTCAAGACGGGAGGTGAACAATGTATTATCCACATAATTCAGTGAATTATAAAATCGCAAAGTTATTAATACTTGAAGCAAAGACGATATCGGCATATGCCTTTCGATGTATATTCTAACTCATTATTACGTAAATTTAAAACGAGGAGTGAAGAAGGGCAAGTGACTTGAACGTTTCAAGACGGGGAGGTGGACAATGTATTATCCACATAATTCAGTGAATTATAAAATCGCAAGGTTATTGATACTTGAAGCAAAGGCGAGATCGCCATATTCATTTCGATGCATGTTCTAACCTCTCTTGTACTTCCGCAGTAACCTTCATAGCAACATGTTTCGACAGTCTATACCTCCGTAAAACAATTTTCTTCGGATAGTTCCTCAAAATCATTTCTCCTCATAGGCCGCAGTCTATTATGAATGCCATTTAGACAGTCTTAAATATAGCAAATCGACATCAACAGCTGAGTTTATGCTCACCATCTTGACTATTTACATTTGTTAAGGACTTAAAATTAGAAATTCGGCGTGTTAGTTTAACATGAGTTTTAACACTTGTGTTACGCTAACACTTGTTGGTGAAATCCAATTTTTGTTTTAACTATTGTTAAACTCGTGTTAAGTCTTAACATTTGTTAGTGAAATCGGGCATAAGTGTTTAGTTTGTTAAGAATGTGTACAGAAACTATGCTAATAAAACTCATAAGACTTTGGGCGACTAATGATGTAAGATTTGATGTCCAAAAGTTGAAAAACATTTTTCTCCACACAAAATTTGTTTCAAATCGATAAAAATTATGCAAATTTGTAGCGAAATATTGAATATCTTGTGTAATTTCTTGCCCTCAATTGGCTTCTGTTTCAGCTAGATTAACCTTATTTCTTTGCCGCCGCTGAAAATACGAATTTGGGGTATTTGTATAATTATACATTATATATGATTATACATTTTGTTATATTGTTTAAGACAATAATCGTAGACAGATTGGCATATAGACATGGATACACAGATTATCAGAAAAGATACAGAGAAAGTAGATTCATTAGCCACTATATGAAAACAATATGCAATAATTACTCTTTCTTTAAATAAGTTACACATTGAATACAATTTAAATATGATATTAGATGTAGAACATCAGTACAGTAAATTTAATGGAGATAAAAATCTCAATCTATAATCACAGGCTTTTCAAGAATCTCTCAGAAACATTACCAGTAATAAAAAACAATTACTTTAATCTGATTTAGGTAGTACTTCTTTAAAGTATGATGCTGTGGGCTCATATTTTAACTTATAAAACAACAGATTCAATTTGGTTTGAAATTTTAATATAATGCATACATTTTTAACGTAATTGAAAACAAATATTCAGATCATAAGCTGGTACAGAGGTCCAGAATGCGTTTCCTAAAATAAATCCTTTACAATATTAATATTGATTTCATGCTTAGCTAAATCCAGATCATTTTATTGGTACTTTTAAAGTGTTGCTGTCCCACTTAGGATATCGTCTACACTTTCGATTGGATAAACTTAAAAGCTGTAGGGAATGGCCTGCCTACCTTAAGATAATGATATCGCAGCGTCCTCATAAAATTTACAATGGCAGCCAATTGTAGGGAATATTAACATCTCAGGCAGCCAATGATGAGCATGGGAACGTGCAAAATATAAGTTATTTTCAAGAGTCTTATCTACTTCTGGTGAGTTATGCAGACTGTCTTTTGGGATATTGGAAACACACTTGCTCGATTTTAACGTATTATTTAAAACCTTTTGAAGTGACGAGCCATTCTTAATGAATTGTTTTTAAAAAGTTATTCTTATTTATAATAAAGAAATTGCACATTACCTTTAGATACAACCTAGGTAGACTTTAACGATGGTAAAATGTTTCAAGAGCTAGATTGAAATTTCGAACTTTTTATATTCAGAAAAAGGAGAGGAGAAAAAAAAATAATAAAGCGATATTTGACTGAAACCAATCCAAACAATATATCGAAAATGCTTAGGGACATAAAAACTAAATAAACTGGGCGTCTTTATCTGTAGATGGTTAGAAAGATTGTATGAAGCGGTCGTCGGATCCAGAAAAAAATGTACGGAATGGAGGTAAGGGGGACATCAGACATAGGTACACAATTAGACCAGATGTATGGATTGTTTTGCAAAGAACTATTAGGGGTGCCAAAATCGGCACCAAGAGACGTGGCATTACTAGAGTTAGGTGATACAAAAAAGAGGAGAATAATAATAGAGAGAATACTGAAATTCTGGTATAAGTGTATTAAAGGGCAGAAAGGGGAATTATTGAATCTGTGCATGAAGCAACAGAAAAGCATTAAGAACACAAACAGTTGATGGTCGGAATTTGAAAGAATGGTATCGAGGATGGGCATGGGAGATTTATGGAGAGCAGAGGAGACAAATTATAGCGGTTTTTGAAAGGAAGTGAGAAACAGAGTACAAGACATAGATAGACAGGAGATATGGGAAAGTATAGAAGCAAAGAAATCTTTGAAATTTTATAAGCAATTAAAGACAGAATGGGGTAGGGAAAAATGTATAGATCATTGTGACAAAACTGGAAGAGAAGGCGTAGCATGGATGAGAGTAGGAATATTATACTTAAAAGGGTTGAGAAGTAATGAGGTAGGAATATGTGAATTTTGTGGAGATGAGAGCACTGATAGAATGTAAGGAGCTAACAAATTTGAGGACAAAAATATGGGATAAGAAATGGGACAGTGTAAGTAAAGAGATATTGGCGGTACGCATGCTAACAGGGATGGGAGAAAAGAAAAATAGATGTATAGGATAGTTCTTATATAGGGATAAGAGAAAAGGGGATTAGAATAAAAGAAGAAAAGGTCAAGAAGAAATGACAACAGGCTACTCAGGAAAACCAAAGGCTTATAGCCAGGGGACCTGAGTCAGCGAGTAAATCTTAGGTCAGCAATTTCATGTAAAATAAGACCTGAAGCTTTCATGGTGAAGAACATGCTCAAGTTCTTCTCGGGAAGCAAACCAGGTGAAAAGACGATTAGAAATCATGCAGTATTATAAATCGTCTTTTCACCTGGCTTGCTTCCCGAGGAATTGCATGTATTTGTACAGGATGTATAATCGTGCGTGTTCGATATTAAGGTCATTGTAGTGAAAATGTAATAAAAACTGTACAAATAAATATCAAATATCAAACTAGATTGCACATTTTCTATAGATATAGCACGATTTTAGCTATCTCTTACATTTTACCAATAACGTAAAAGTCGATGAGAATGAAGACAACTGCAAAAAATTCAAGATATATATGGATTCGTTATGAAAGTGTCTTAAACATATGGCATTTTTATTAAAATATTCACATCCACTTTTGAGAAAATGAAAATTTTCGAAAATGTTTCATATACGGCAAGCGCGGGTGTTTAGGACTGGCGCGTGACTTGGATTGATTTTTCAAAATCTGCTCCCTAGAAGATGATAGTTTATTATTCTGTTGGAATGACCTTTGTGGGCGAAGAGGTTAACTACTTGAAACAGTTAAATTTGTAATACGATTGTGTTCCTTCAGTCTGTGAGAAATCGATCTTCTTTTCCGAAAAGGGGGTATGCCATTGCTCCATTTGTGGCTGAAGCTGATTTTTCATATAATTCAAGAAATTAGTTAAAATTTCCATATATGGAGATGTAATGCAAACCTGGCCCTCTTAAATGATGAAAAGGTTAAATCAAGATGGCTTTGTTTGTGACGCAACAGATTGCCTAGAAATTCAAACTTTGACGTCAAGACAATCAAATTTAAGTATTGGTCCCTTAGCAACAAGACAATGTAGAATGAACCAATCCGAGTTCAGTAAAAATTTTAATTTGATTTTTTTTTTTTTTTTTTCACTTGAGAAAGCTCATTCCTTAAGTTTCTTTTGATCTGGTCAGACGTGTTATGGCTATCGTCTCGGACACAGATGCGTCGAAAAGGAGCATGCTTGAGTAATGAATGGCGCGCTGTTGCGTTTACTACGCCATTAAAATCAAGAAAGATGTTTACAAATGTTTTTTTTTTTTTCAAAATATCGGCTGTGTAAAAATACAGGAAGAAAATAAATTCTCAAAAAAGTGAAGTAGTGTTTTATAATCAATTTTGTTGCCACCATCCACCATTCCGTTGCTGGCGCCGTACCACTGCCTGAGATTACAGAATTCATCGCTCGTCGACAGAGCTGCCGGCAATTTATCCAGACTACTTCATCGCAGTAACAAGGAAGCTGAAAAGATCTTCGACTCTCCATCCCGAGGAAGGTAAGTCGCCTCACCGAGAGAATGTAATAAGAAAACGTATTACATGGCATTTTGTTAGTTTTTAAGTGCGTTTAAGACTAGTTTATAACAAATGTGCAGAAATTACTCCAGAAACTTATACAGTAAGAAAACACAGACATTTTTACATCCATAATCCTCATTGTTATGATGGTTACTTTATCAGTGCTAAAAACCGGCAAAAATAAATACCGCTACAACAGGGCAAAGCAAATTAAATTTAGACCGAGATTCATCTTTTTTTTTATTTACTTCCTCCAACGTCATATCGGACGATGAATAAAACGGGTGAAATGATGCTCAGAAAAGTGGAGAATAGTACTACGAAATCTGTGTAGGAGCTGTAGGAACGAACCAATTCATAGAACGAACCAATATGTAAAAAATGTGTGAGACATGCACAAAGATATGACTATACTCGTACAAGTGTAGAAATGTGTTATTTTGTTCTTATGATTACATTATGTACGTTTTTTTTTTTTTCCATCCCGATTCGTCCACTATGTCAATCCCATTCATCATCCATTTTGTTCGCTCAGAACAAAAATGAAAACGGAACCATACAGAAAATTTTTCATCGAAAAACTTAGCATTTAATTAATCTAGAATATCAAGGCTTTAGTATAAGGTAAAAGCTTCCATATTTACGTGACAAATAGAGCTTTTGTGAAATATTTTTAAAGTACTGATCCGATTCACCCGTGCTTACTTTATTTATGAAGTACGTAGCAAGAAAGAGTGTTTTATGTTTATTTAAAGACGCCTCTTTATTTTATCTATACTATTTTAAAGAAGAGGATTATTTTCCTCTGTCTAAAAGAAATACACCAGCTTTACACGTCATTCAACACATGTGCTGCTTAATGTGATGTCAACAATTTAAATAAAATTTAACTCAAAAAACCACAGACTTAAGTGACATCTTTAGAAATTTAGAACCCACATCTTTCACTGGAAAATCAGCGCTTTTTATTTGTGTATAAGAATAATTCATTGCCACTATAAACGACAGCATCCTCGCTTTTACACTTATGTTTACTATTCATCATGATATTTTAGTGCGCCGGAGTTGCCGTATCGTACATTAGCACAGTTGTCTTAGTGCAGGTTAGTTAAAAAGTGTGATGTTTACATTCATATAATTTTTTCTACTCACTCTTATGCAAACTATAGTGCGATCCATATAAACCTGAACCATTTCAATAGGCCATAACTTTGAATCAGTATTAGGACACACGTGCAACTTTGGCAGAATATAATACAATTTCGGCAAACCCGCATACCATAGTTAAATTAGTTGGGTTCTAATTGGAGCTTAATTGGAGCTATGAGTTCTCTTGTCCTCAGGTGAATGGTTGTAGGAAATGGGCTTTTGTGATTGTTGTTGGCTACTCAGTCGTATTAATAATACTTGGTTTGTTGTAGAATTATTTGGTTTAATTCTTGAATCAATGTTTGTTTATCGACTTGGATCGGTGACCACCTTTCAGACTTCGAAATCTTCGCTTCTCTTCTTAATGCACATGAACACGTTCTTCCCATCGTAGTATCAACTTGTAAGTACATTTTTTCTACACGTTCTTCCTGTCGTAGTATCAACGTGTAAGTAAAGTTTTTCTACACGTTCTTCCTGTCATAGTATCAATTTGTAAGTAAAGTTTTTCTACACGTTCTTTCTGTCATAGTATCAATTTGTAAGTAAAGTTTTTCTACACGTTCTTCCTGTCGTAGTATCAACTTGTAAGTAAAGTTTTTCTACACGTTCTTCCTGTCGTAGTATCAACTTGTAAGTAAAGTTTTTCTACACGTTCTTCCTGTCGTAGTATCAACTTGTAAGTAAAGTTTTTCTACACGTTCTTCCCGTCGTAGTATCAACTTGTAAGTAAATTTTTTCTTCACGTTCTTCCTGTCGTAGCATCAACTGATGAGTAAAGTTTTTCTACACGTTCTTCCTGTCGTAGTGTCAACTTGTAAGTAAAGTTTTTCTACACGTTCTTCCTGCCATAGTATCAACTTGTAAGTAAAGTTTTTCTACACGTTCTTTCTGCCGTAGTATCAACTTGTAAAGTTTTTCTACACGTTCTTCCTGACGTAGTATCAACTTGTAAGTAAAGTTTTCTACACATTCTTCCTGTCGTAGTATCAACTTGTAAGTAAAGTTTTTCTTACTTCACCATTCAGTTCGAACCTTATTCTAACCCCCTCTATAACTTTATCACGTGACTAAACTAGCTCACCCTTCTCAAATGTTACATTATTATTGGTTTCTCATTTTATTCTGAATTTTCGCATTGGTTTTCAAAACTCATATGACTCACTGACGTTCCGCCCACCCTGAGTTGTGGAACGCCACCCCTGAGTTGTTTCTAACGGTATGCATCGTTATCAAATCAGCGAAGTAAATCTCTTTAGCGTTCATGCTCAACTGCATTTTGAAAGTCCTTTGTCCCAAAACTTTCCTAGCCGAAAGAATACAATAGTCTTCAGACATTGAACTTTTACTAACACAAAGAAGGTAACGGCTCTTCTTTCCTGTCTCTGCGACGTGTACAGATTTTTACAAGAATATTTTCTCTTTCTTTCCCGGATGCTAGTATATATGTTATATTAAATTATATTCTTCCTTTCTTATTCTTTGAGTCAACTGCTATTTTAATCATTCTAATTTCATATTATTATAAGAATATTGTTATATTAGTTTAGCAAAGCATTTCTATTAATTTATCTTCTCTTTTAATTATTTGACTTTGATTAATTCGCCGCCTCCAAATCGCTGCCTGATACTGCGGTTACAACGTGCAACTTTGGGAGAATATAATACACAAATGGGCGATTACATTACACTATTTACATCACAGAGAAAATGCTGTAAGTGTCTTCCACATCTTCAAGACATTTGTGGAGCACCTGGATGATATCGAATTGAGAGAAGGTTATTTCCAGCAAGATGCAGCAAAGTGCCGTACATCTAATGACACCATGGAATTTGTATGCAGTTTCTTTGATAATCGAATAATCTCAAAAGGTCTGTGGCGCCCCAGATCACCTGAGCTAACCTCACCGGATTTTTTCTTGTGGGGGTATCTAAAAAATAGAGTGTACAATAGGCCACGGAAAAGTGATGTTCTCAAGGCATCCATTCCAACCGAGATAAGTAACATTGGTGAGGATACTCTCCGTAAAACTATTCATGGTGAGACGAGTACGAACATGTATAGATGCTGGTGGAGGACACTTCCAACATTTTCTCTGAGATGTAAATAGTGTAATGCAATCTCCCAATTGTGTATTATATTCTCCCAAAGCTGTACGTGTGTCTTATTGTTGGTTCAAAACATATGCCTTATTGAAATGGTCCAGGTTTATATGGATCGCACTATAGTTTTAAAAATACGCGACTATTTACTTAATGTTAATAAAGAATACGCTATATAATTAGTGTCGCCAGGTCATTGTTGATTGGAGGCAGCGCGTGTAACAAGATCAAAGAGACGGCAGTGCAGTGTGAAGACAAAAGCTTGCCGAAATGGTGGGCGGGAGCAGACGGATTTCGCAAGAGTTCGCCTTTGTTCTAGCCGGTCTCGATTGTTTGAGAAATTTCTGGAATGTTAGAAAAACTATAAAAAGGCAGCTTGCCTGCCAAAGAGAGTGAGTCGTTAATTGAACGCGTGCGGGTAAGCGGCTGTGGTTGTTGAGCTTGTATGTTGTGTTGTGTATGTGTACGAAGCGTATTTCTACGGAAATAATGTACAATTTTTTCTGTTTGTAACTTGGACTTTTGATTTCACGAACCCACAAAGCCACAATTGGTGTCAGAAGTGGGACGACATGGAGGCTGCATTGGAAAAGATTTTGGAGATGACGGAAATGAAAGCAGCAAATGACAACTTCGCTGCGAAAACAGAAGCGGCGAATAACAACCTGGCCGCGGAAATGAAGGAAATGAAGACGGCAAACAATGACCTGGCGACATTATTTTATCTCGTTTTTTCCTTTACGTGCAATGGGAATCCAAGAATACAGTAAGCATAAGCGAGTCAGTTCCTTTAAGAGCTGGTCGCAGTGTTATAACTTCGACATTCTGGCTTCTTTGCGTGAGGATCCAAAAACGCATACTACCTAGTTGAAAAAAGTGTATATAAACTAAAACCAGTAACTAGTAATATCTAAAAAGGTTACCAGTTAGAACTGAAGATTCCTCCGTTGTTGGGGTTCAAATTGTTTTTATGCTTTAAAACTTCCACACTCTCACGTACAATTCTGTGGAAGTACTTGTCACAAATAGCTAAAAGTTTTATTTCATTGAAATCAATGCTATGTGAGGTTTGGAGAGCATTAAGGCGGATTATTCCGGCTGATTAAGTCTAAAACTTCAAATAGCCACAAAAATGAATTATTTTACATAAATCATGTGCGTTAACGAAATCTAAGGTTTTTTAAGTAAGATTTTGTCTATATCTTAAGGTTTCCCATTTATGCAAACAGTTAAGAATAAAGACGACTTCAGAGGCTATTCCCAGAAAATTCAAAATTGTAGTATTTTAATGAAAATAGAGACACTTTAAAAAATCAACATTTTCCAAAATTTTTACAAATAATGGTTGGTTTGGAAAGGAGCGATATTCTTGAAAAATACATATCTCCTTGGAAGATGATAAACTTAAATATCTAATCTGATATTCAAGCGAATTTTCTTTTTTGAGTTATGCTGTCAAAACACCCACACAGACATACACACACAAACACACACACACACACACACACACACACACACACACACACACACACCTTCACTCCCGCGTGGACATTTCCTTAAAAGTATTTTATGGGATTCTGGGATATCGAAACGCACATGTCTAGTGAAATCGCGGTATCGAAATTTGAGATGGAATGATTTTTCTTAACGAGACTAAACTTATATCAGTTTAATGCATTATCGTGTGCAAATGTAACATATTCATGCACGCACACACATTAGTAACCAAATTTCTCTTCAGGATAGTCCACTGTCAATTATTCAATCAAAATGAATAATACCATAACATTTTCAGTACAAATTACCTATGGTATGCACCAACATTTGACAGACTTTATTGACAGTGTTATGGTCAGTTCTCACTGTGAATCATTACTCATTAGTTGAGACAGTACGTACGTACTTAAAAAGTCTGTAAGTTACATTTTATATTGTCACGGCAACAGGCATAAAAGTTTCGGCACAAATAACAAAACAGTCGGCGGATAAAGTTTCATGGTAATAATGAGCCTTGCTAAGCAGTTAATGATAGCGCGGCTATTGTAAACAAGCACCGGAAAGCAGAGATAACTGAGGTCAAGGCCTCCCCGGCATAGATTAAGTTACGCTTCTAGAATGTGATAGAATATTCGTCATTAGATGCTTTGTTTTCCAGAAACATCTAGTGATTGACAGAACAGTCTGGGTGTATAAAAAGAAGCCATGGCTAGTGATGAGTCAGTTGTAAACAAGAGTGAGTAAGCAGAGTTAGTTGTGAAACAGTGTTGTGAAATGAGAGACAGCCAGCTGTGTTGTTGTAACGAGAGCTAAGGATGTAATCTGCTGTCACTGTTTGTTATTGTGATGGACCTTGGTAGACTGATGGTGTATGTAACGTAATGCTGCTGTAATCTATAAGAGTATTTCTACGAAAATAAAGGGGATTTTTAATTTCTGCAACTCGGCCTTTTAATTCTACGAACCCACAAAGTCACAATATTCACTATCAAATGAAGATGTTTCATAAATCAGGCTTCACTAATGTTCATAGAGCACACATGGCACACACTTCTACTGTGATTTTCAAATGGGAAGACTTTTGTCCTGAATGCTAGCAAGCAATCGGAGTCCTGCGGTGTTGTCTCTTAACTCGCCATCTCTAACAAAAACACTCGATAAGACAAAAATTCAAATTGTTCAACAAAAAAGTGATCCACGAGGAAGGGAGATAGAGAGTAATGTTTCTAAACACCCCCATACATTTAGCTCAAATAGCTTTCACAATACAAATAAATAAAGTACCAATGTACGTATTATAACGATGCATCGTGACGTATGGACTGCACTCATCAACATTATTGGTTTATGTGTATGGATATACACGCAATTA
Source organism: Mantis religiosa (assembly GCA_030765055.1). Taxonomy (NCBI): domain Eukaryota; kingdom Metazoa; phylum Arthropoda; class Insecta; order Mantodea; family Mantidae; genus Mantis; species Mantis religiosa. Next base: position 95,256,663 of record CM060954.1, on the reverse strand, counting down.
TCCAGAATTGAAATGTAAACTATTGACATGATGTGCTAAAAGAATTACTTTGAACCAGCCACGTCATTGTTAAATTTAAGAGAGAGCGAACAATTCACTTCCTGTTAGCCTGTAGAATGCTGTACCTGCAGAATGGGAGCCGTCACATTTGTTTACGATTGCTTCGTAATGTGGAGGGTGTTTAATAAGACCTGAAGCTTTCCTGGCGACGAATACGCCCACTTTCTTCTCCGGCAACCAGCCAGGTGAAAAGATGATTAGATATCAACGTTTCGGGAGTGTGCATCTCTCCCATCATCAGGATATTTATAAAATGTTATAACCAGAAATGAAGCACTGGATATAGCAAAACTATAAACAAAGACTAAAAACTATCAAAATTTGCATTACTGAACAAAAGACAGTTTTCAGTAAATTAAATGCCAGGTCAGGAGATGGCGTGAGTACAGAAAATTGTGTCCAGGAAACGTAACTACTTAACTAGATTATCAAGCTGTATTGATAAACAAGTATTGTATTGTAACCTCCGAAGATTAAACCTCTTTTGAGACCAGTGAAAGACAAACTGGAGTTCCAAGCTCAGGGATTGTACCACATTCCATGTGAATGTGGGACACCGTATATAGGACAAACCGGAAGGACCATCGCTACTAGAGTAATCAAACATGAACGGAGCATTCGTTTAATGCAACCTGAGAAGTCTGGGCTGACAGAGCATTGTTTTGATAACGACCATAGAGCCAATTTTCGGGAGACGACCATCTTGGCTCCCATCTTGGGAGCGGAGAATTAAGGAGGCTTTGGCGATTTCCTCTGAAAGGGCACGCTTAATCGTGATGCTGGATTTCAGTTCAGCTCCTCTTGGAAACCGGCCTTAAAAATGGAAATCCGTCGATTTAAGGAGCAAAGATCAATGCAGCTTGATAATCAAGTTAAGTAGTTACGTTTCTTTGACACAATTTTCTCTACTTACGCCATCTCCTGAACTGGCATTTAATTTATTGAAAACAGTCTTTTGTTCAGTAATGCGAATTTTGATAGTGTTTTGTCTTTGTTTATAGTTGTGTTATATCCAGTATTTCATTTGAAGTTGTAACATTTTATAAATATCCTGATGATGGGAGAGATGCACACTCCCAAAACGTTGATATCTAATCATCTTTTCACCTGGCTGGCTGCCCGAGAAGAAAGTGAGCGTGGAGGGTGTTTATTTCCCTACAAAGTTCAAATCACTATTATTCAGTTGTTCTGTTTAAAAACCAAGGAAGAGTGTATTAACTAAAACAACTTGGAATTTAAATGGTACACGAGGTAGTTCGCCTGTCCCTTACCACTGCCAAACAAACACATTGAATTAATATAATTGAGGGATTGCAAGTAGAAGTGACCTTTTAAACTGACTGACGTTGAACAACTTATTCAAGAAGAAATTGAACAGGTAACACAACAAGACAGGAAAAACAGCGTGAGATATGCAGAAAAGCTCTTAAAAAGAAATAGCACGTGGTGAAATCTGAGAGCCTAACATAAATTTGCAAGATTTGGACCATGGAGACAGCCATAATGACGTTTAGTCTTTTAAAATAACTGATATTGATTGCGATACAGACGAACTACTGGTAGTTCCACTGGATAAGAAAAAATGTAATCAATAAACTATAATTACACCATTTAAATCAAATAATATGTAAATATACTTTTCCAATTTTTATTTTAATATCAGAATTAGTATGACAGTTTGGAAAATGCAGTTAGGGTTCCCTTTAGGTCCATCACCAAGGAGACTCGCATGCTTTAGGATAGTGTGCGACAGAAAGGGAAACATCAAAAGAGTGGGGTAACGAGGTGGCAAAGCTGTGCACACAAACGCATCTCATTCGCTGATTGTCTTCAACATATCCAGAATATGGTCATTGAATATTATATTCAAATCCACATGGTAGATTGGTATATTACAAACTTATTTGGTCGCTTGCAATGAAAAGTGACTGTGGCAAACCTACTTTATATAGCTCTATTTTTGCAATTTAGCGTACTGTCCAGCAACGCAAAGAAGGTCCCTGAAAGGAATGTGCTCCTTTACACAGTGGGACAAGGACAGCGAATGTGTGTGACGGAACGCATTCTAAACAAGGAGTAGAACCGTTAAAAAAAACATACGCCCTGTTACCTCTGCAGATTGTTTAGTTAACTCATGTGCACGTCGGCCGCTGCCTTTGACGAACCCTTATAATCGTTTTACAACACTGACCCTCCTTCTCCCAGACCTTTCTGCAAGGTTGCCACCTTTCTCGATACATCATGTGTACCGTACGAGGTTTCGTCTAAATAAATTATCTTATATCCATTACTGCAAAACTTCCTTAGTTTTGATATATATATCGCCAAGCTACAATTCTACTAGATTCCATAATAGCCCTTAACTTATTCAAAGTGCGGTATTTGAAACCCAGCTCCTTAGGAGACCCCGCAAAGTGCAGTGCCCATATGGAGAATCACAAATTTCTTGCAAATGTGTAACCAATTCGTCTAAGGTGGGTGCTCTCCCTTTTGCATAGAATCTATAAATTTCTCGACGAATTAAATCGCATGTGAAATTATCTACTTTAGATAAACGTTTCCTTTTATTTTCACACTTGATCGGCGCCTTTGGTATTCCATTCGTCATAATATTTCTTACTGTATTTCTGTGAATACCCAGAATTTATCATCAGGTTAATTGCATGACCCCTTACCAAGATTATTTTTCAGAAAATATTTATATGTGTTCAGAACAAGCGCTTGCATTTGCTTAGAAACAGTTCCCGTTATAACTTTGTTTTTTGAGGCTTTTCCAGTAATATAACTCGGCCCAGTTATTCACACTATTGTCATCATTTTGATTATTTTAACTTGACTGAAAGTTATTTACTACTTCATTTGCATTTACCACTGAATTTCCCTCCCACGGTCTCCACATCGTGACACACAACGAATTTCTGCACGTAATGAAACAGATCAACTGGAAGTTGGAACTTTGGCAACTGAGACTCCACGTGGAGTAGACATGCGACTGACGCTTCGAGAAAATCAGGGTTGCTATTGGTTCTCAACGACAGTGTTCCATTTCTGAAGTGTGGAGATAGATTTATGACGGTCATTAGTGGGCGGAAGGGTAGTTTCCTTTGAGGGGCAAACTGCAAACGCGTTCACTAGACATACTCTACACTAAAACCGAGAAGGTTCATTCACAAAAGTAGAAGCCGTCAGAATGTTTTTGAATAGTCTATAACTGTACTGACATGGGGTGTCATAAACCTGTCCAGGGAGGGTGTGGAAACCTTCTCTAATCCCCCTGCGTCTCAGGCCAAGGAGTGTTTCTCTCCTGTGGAGAACAGTACACGTTTTTTTGTATGTAATGAAGAACAAAGATAAAATTTTCAGAATATGTATAATACAAAGTTTACAGAAAACTGTTTAGGATTTGGTTTGTTGATTACACGCATGCATACAGGTATAGGCTTGTTTTTCTTAGTAATTATTATTAGTAAAATTCCCTTTCATTCCTTTATAAATAAAAACATTCATATTTATAATAAAGATTAATATTTTATGAAACCACTGCACACCTTTATTAAATTTTTATGGAAAAACCAGCATACCACGTTTCAGGACTCTATTTTAATTCGAAACTGCAAAAAGTGCACCCCTTTCTACTATTTAATTATTTCTAAAGCATAATAAATAATCTTCATTATAAAATATTTAATATAGAGCAAGAAACATATACCAATAGTATATTATGGCAGGTACAATTTAACCTAAAAAGTTCAGAAATTGGTTATTTAGGGAAGAAATTCCATTTGTTATCTGAGTGTTGCCTTAACAACATCAAGAAGAAGAGGGAAGTAGGCTTTGCTGGAGGTCTGTCTCAAAATTTATCTACTGGGAGTAACCGGCTGTTATTAACCCACTAGTCTTCCACTCAAATTGGTCTGTGAAAAGCTATTTCGTGTGCCAATAAAGTTGCGGCAGCTCCGGAACTTGGCTGAGACAGAAACGAGCCGAGTCCTCGGGCACTCTTCCAAGGATCTGCCTCGTTTGAGTAAATTAGGAGGTGTAAATTATATAAACACGACCAGAAAAATAAGGCTAAGACGTGTGTTGTCTTTGCAACCCAAGTCGCGTTTAGTTCTTAGCTAGGACCCACCCAGGGCTCTCAGCAATGGAGGAAGTAACAGTGATTAACTAGACCCAGATGTTTTCAAACAGCACTTGCTGCAAGCTATGATCACTAACTTAGAGAACAAAGTATTCTTTTGAAGATCGTAAAAAAGATATTGTAACCTAAAAAGTATGAAGTAAAACTTAAAGTATGGCTTTGTGCAGACTCCTTTTAATTAGTTCCAGAGCACGTCTGACTTCTATGCTAAAGGAGCACAACATAATGTTCAAGGTATGAATGGAGGGGGAGTCTTTGTTTTGTTGACAATGTGTAACATCGTCAATACTTGGGACAGAGGAGTGAGGAGCCAGCCGATAGTACGAATGTAGTTTCACAATAAAAACAATGCTAATTCTACTTGTAACAGGAGTGTGGATGCACTCTTGCAGGCTTCTGTACTATCGCCAAAGAGGACTGAGGTGATGTTCTCCTGAGATTGTTACCCATAAATCCAGTTTCATCTAATTTTGCGGATTCAAAAATGGATTACCTACATTTCAGACTTGTCTACGTACTAGATGAGAACGATTCAGTTAGGAAACTGCAGTTTCCTGAGTAATTCATGAGCAAGTGTGATGAAGATTTTCAAGACTTATTGTTTGATCAGACTTTTTTGTTGTAATTTACGTCCTCCAACGTCAAGTCATATCGGACGATGAATGGAATGGATGAAATGATGCTCAAATGAGCCCAGAGTCCATTGAGCTTAGAGTTACCCGACATTCGTCTTTCAGGATAAGGGAAAACCACGGAAAAAATCTTATCCAGGTAATTAACCCTAACCGAGATTCGAACTCAGGACCTCTTGAACGCGAGGCAGACACGCTATCATCTACGCTACCGAGGCGGGCTTTGGTCAGATGAAGTCACATTTAAACTTAATGGGTCTGTTAGGAGACACAATCGTGTGTACTGAGCTAAAGAAGCACCAGACATTTTGAAGATAAAACAGCTGGAGGATGGCTAAAATTCTTCTCCAGCAGTAAGAGAGAAAACCGCGATCGGCGATGACGCTCGAGCGGCCACACTGTTGCGGAGCCGAAATGAACTTTCAAATTACAAGCTTCAACGTCATTTGCCTGCCGTCGCACATCCCCGTAACGTGAAAAGTAAACGAAATGAGAGAAAATAGAGGAAAGGGGAGTGTGATAGAAGATAGTATGAAGCCACTTGCTAGGATTGAATAAGGGGTGTTAGTCACAATCACTACCTCTATACAAATGAGTTATAAAGTTGAATTAATGTTTTTTCTTTAAATTCATTTAAAAAAACATTAATACAACTTTATAATTCATTTGTGAGGCAAAATCTCGAATATGCGTCTATTATTTGGAATCCTAAGATGAGAATGCATGTCAACGCAAAAGAAAAAGTACAATCAAAATTTCTAAAGTATTTACTATTTAAAATAACTGGATATTACCCTACTTACACAAATTATGAAACCCTTGTGGAAATATTTAAATTTAAAATTTTGAATTTTAGAAGAGACGTTGCCGGGTTAATATTTCTGTAAAAAATATTACATTCAGTTACTGATGATATTAATATTACAACAAATATATTACTTTATGTACCCAACAAAATAAGCAGATTCAGGAGGCTTTTTTTTCATCTCGAAAGCAAATACAGAAATCCATAAAAATTCACCATTACACAGAATTATGTATTTATATGATAAACTTCATCGCTTCGATGTAGATATTTCAACATGTCCGAAACTCAATTCAAAAATGCTATAACTACTAACTACTTATTCTCAGATCAGTAAATTAAAAAAATTGGCAATAGTAGTATCGTTACTGTAATTAGGAATAGTAAAATAATTATTTACCATGAACCTTCACTTTCTTTCTTTTTCTACTTTTTCTGTTTATGCATTGTTTCTATTACCTATATTTCCCATTCTCTATTACTTTGTGTTCATTTATGTTTTTCTTGTGGTTTATTTGAGTATGTATACTATTATATGTAAATATCTATGTATGATGGACATTGTAATTGGGCTACAAGCCCGTTATGTTCATAAGAATAAATAAATAAATAAATACCGGCGCTGTCCTTAATTTATGGGACGATGTAAACAAAAGACATGTGCGACATCATTAACTGTTTAGCCCTATAACTCTCAATACATCTCATTTTTAAAAACTTAACATCTAATGCAAAATATGTAAACAACTTCACATTATTACAAATGCAACAGTCACACAGCCTCTAATTAGTATTTTATTTGATGTATTTAAGCGTAATTTATAAGTATTAATCAGAGTGTACTTTGCGCTTGCGCAGTTTAAAAGCAGAAGGAATTGGGAGAATCAATTGCACAACATGGCTGTTTCCGTGCAATAAGGGAAACCGTTAAAAAGTGGTGCAAAACAAATTATATTGAACGCGTTTTACAAGTTGTGTGAAAAATATCCGACTTAAGCAATGAAGGACGTTAATAAGTCAACAGAATATACGGATGTTTCAGCACCAAGTATTAATGGAGCTCGAAGCGAAGTTGTGAAAACTCCCACTCCAGGAAAACATCGAGAGAGAGAGAGAGAGAGAGAGAGAGAGAGAGAGAGAGAGAGAGAGAGAGAGAGAGAGAGAGAGAGAGAGAGAGAGAGAGAGAGTTGTGGAAGGTGAATATGGTGAATTTGTTGAAAGGCTATTCGTCGCAAGGTTCATAGCTTCTTTGAAATAAACGAGCCACCAACAATTACAATAAAGCTTCAAGCAGCGAACAATGATCCGATTTTATCGAGCTTTAAAAAAACGAGCTTCCGAAATACTTATTCTTCGAGACATCGGTTTTGAATTTGTGAACAGAAACAGAAAAAATATATAATTTTTGAGCTTGAAGATACATTGTTGTGGTGCAGGAATTATCAAAGAAATTTTGGAAGTGGAAGTCGTTGAAGGAATTTGTCCGTTTTCAGATTCTAATTAGGCACGTAAAGTTTTTTTTTTTTCTTTCAGTTGCATGCAGTAGAACTTTGAAATCATTGCCAAAGTGGCTACACGCAGTTATTTAATACTATTATCCCATAGAAAGATCCGAGCCTTAAATTCTAATTTACAAATGACGTGAGGTTATCTGAAGAATTCAAATGTTTGAGTAATTGTTGTAAACATTAACGTACAAAAGTAAAAGTATATTACACTTTAGACACACCTTTGCACTTAATTATATAGTAAAAGTGCTAACGCATAAGCTAAAGAAAGGAGTTAAACTAAAGAAAAAGATGGCAAAAGGATAGAAGTTGTCAATGCACTTAGGAGTGAGGTTGAATAACAATGGAAAGTGGGGAGCAAACGAGGGAAAATTTGAAGCAAAAGAAAGGTCAGCAATGAATGCGATAGGAATATGTAAATATAAGCTAGAAATGACAAACAAGTGGTTACAAAGAATGTATGAAGCACTAGTTGAACCCAAAATGTTTTGTGCAATGGAGATTCTGGAGGAGGGGGGGGGGGGGGGTAAACTAAACGCTGGACCAACACTACACCTAGGGAAGTAGCTTTAGTAGAATTAGGAAAGACAAGAACAGATGGAATAATAATGGAAAGAATAGAGTGGATCGTGAGGAGATGCCATACTTAAGGTTTTAGGGATCAAAAGTTGAGTTTAATTGAGAGTTTAGGTTCAGCACTAAACTGGCATTAACTGAGGAGCCTTCTCTACATATTTGCAAGTTTGTGTTACGTTATTATTGTTAATTAATTGTGTTTTGTTTTCTTCAATCAAACGTTTAGTTTAGGCATCTCACCTCGATGTTCGGGGTGAGATGGTAATCATATAACATAAATGGGTACTATTTTTGTGCATTTGTGATACAAATACATTTTTAGAAAGCACATTTAGATTGTTAGTATTATAAAGAATAAAATACTAATGACATGATTACATGCAAATGAAATCAAAGTTCCTCTGCACAGTTGCTGCACACGTTTTCTTCTTCTGTACATGTTTCAGACAACCATCTACTGCAAACGACATACTGAATCCAATCAAACTATGGTCCAGTTTTATCGTAGTAATTGAGAGCACACTCAACAAAATAATCACTGTCATTTTCTGACCTGTTTGGTTCTGTAATCTTTGACTCAATTGCTGCAGATTTCCTGTGTTTAATTTGCTCCAATCTAATTTTGGCCTCTTGTATGCGATTCTGTTCTGTGTGAACTTCAACAAGTTCCTTCTTGTATTTAGATTTCAATAGGACAGGAGTAACTTCTTCAAATGATGTTCCTGGTTTATTCTGAATAACCTCCAAGTCCCTCTTCATTTTCTGAGAGAACAGCTCCAGTACATCCTCTCCTGTTTGGTCCACTTTCTTGAATCCTTTCTGCATGAGCAGTAGCAACCATATCGGAAATTTGATACACATTCTGGAATCGTTCTTCATCAAACGTTGTTTTAGAGTTCTATATGGAATGCTATATTCTTGGGAAGCTTTAAAACAATTCATTCCGGCAGTCCTCCATGTTCCAGAGCCATCTGTAGACATTCTTCAGGCCACTGACATGTCTTTGAAGTTCTAACACACACTTGAGGCATCTCCTACGAAATAAAATCCGTATAAGCAAGAAATAAAAGTAGGCATGTCATCCCGAAAAAACAGTGGCATCTCTCCCAAGGGTCGGGGTGAGATACCACTTTTGTTGACCGGCACAATATGGTCGCTGCATAGCAACAGAGGATGGCAAACTATACCACAACATACCTACTACCTATGACAACCATGCGTGAAATTTCGCTCTGCTACTTTATTCATAATCTTGCACGTACTTTAACATAACTGTGCACCATTAACCAGGCATCTAGTTTTAGACCTTGCCTGTATTTCTTGGTTTAAAAGTGAAGAAACACCTAACGCAATGAAACACGCATCTGCCTTCACGTCACATTGCCACTAACGAGTGCCATACAGGTTGGAGTCGCGATCTGTTTTCAGCAATCGGAACTATAAACTATAGGCATCTCACCCCGATAGGCATCTCCCCCCGGTTCACTCTAATAAAATTATGGTATAGGTGTTTGGCCAAAGAAGAAGGGGAAATTATAAAATTGTGCATGAGACCGCGGAAAATATTAGAGAACTCGAAGAGTTGGTGGACAGAGTTAGGAGGGATTCTGGAAAAAATAGGAATGGGAGATATATGGAGATTACAGGAAAGGAATACAAGCGATGTGGGTAAATTGGTAAAATGCAGAATAGAAGATATAGAAATACAGGAAATATGGGGAAGTCTAGAAAATATGCAATTATTACAAGTTTACAAAAAAATAGAAAGAAATTAGGGACGAAAAGCATACGTAGATTACTGTTATAGACAAGAGAAAGAAGGGTTAGCTTGGATGACAACAGGAACAGTATATCTAAGAGGGATAAGAGGTAGGGAAAAGTAAATTTGTGAATTATGTGCGGGAAAAGAAAGCATAGAACTATGTAACAGAATGCGAGGAGGCTGCAATGTGGAGAAAAAAAGTGTGGGAGGAAAAATGGGAGAAAGTAAAGAAGAGGATAGTAGCTATAAAAATGTTAACGGGAAAGGAGGAAAAGAAGGTAAGAAGTATTGGTGAGTTCTTGCAGAAAGTAAAAGAAAAGTGGGCTATAAAGGTAAAGAATATAAGAAAGTAAGATGGGGGGGGGGGCAATGGGACCAATTAAGTAACAAGGAGGCATGGAGGTTAAGAGCCACCTGGCAAAGCAGAAGGCCAGGATGTTATGTAAGCCAGGGTTGCAACAACGTAAAAACAAATAAATGTATCCTAAAGTTGTAAATTGTAAAATTTTGGAATATACAATAAATAAATCATTCATTCAAACCTAGTACCAGCAAAGCAAAACTTTTGCATAGAAGTTCGTTGACAACGCCTTGATCCACTTCCCTTTCGTACTGTCAAGATGGGGAATTAAAACAAAACTTATCGTGTTTTGTCTATTTTATTGCACGTGTGTGACGAACTAATTTATTTCCCCTATTTTTATATAGCTATTTAATATTGTAGACATAGTATACAATAACATTTTCTTGTTCAAGTTCACATTTAATTCTTATTTGCATCTTTACTTCCCTTTTATTTGTTGGTATTTTTGCACTTTAATATTTGTGGCAGCTAAATATAATGCAAAGTATTCTTTGTTTAAAGTCATCGACCTGGCAGGTAATTGAACTCTAGTTCGTCAATGATATTATCTTTGATCTTGTTATTAGAACCACCATGTGCAGCAGCTGGTAATATTTTCCTTTACTTTCCATTAAGTACTACTTCTATTACTTAATTAGAGTAAAAAATGTTATGTAATACACACGTATTAAATGGATTGGGAAACTCTCACTCGTTCTGCAATGATGTACTTTACCATCTTATAATAATATATCGGTAAGATTTTCTTTACTGGAACAGATGCTATTTAAAACTAAATTATTAGACATGCGGTTTTCAAATCTATACTAAAATATGGAAACTTTTTGTGTTATTTATAATGTAGACGACGAACTAGTAAAAATTGTATCTAAATTTGTGTACAATGTTGGAATGGCTGTTATAATCTGTTGTTGGCACTTACCGTTTTACACCACGTTTTTATGTCCAGGATATCATATTAGTTTTATATTATGAGTTGTTTGATTTATTTTCGCAGCTAAATTATCATATGACAGGAATTTTCCCAGATAGGCCACAAGAAAGGCTAAGGAAAGTTAACTTACTGAAAAATGACTTACCCTATTATATATTGAAAATAACAAACACAATAATTTGCAGCAGCAGTTACAATACGATTTATCTTAATGCTTCTTGCTGCACAAGAACTCTGTAATTAAATGTCTTTTGGCATACTTAAAAGCTCAATCTCTGACCATTATATTCACACGTTTTAACACTGAGGTAATTAGGGTAAGCTGATAGTAGTACGAGGTCTGTTCAATAAACAATGATCACTTTTTTTTTTTTTTTTTGTGACAGCGTACCTTTACTCGTCCTTATAATTTTGATGGTTCTCCTCAAAATAGTTTCCCCTGAATGCGATGCACTTGTCCCAGCGTTTCTGCCAGTCTTCAAAGTCATGCTGGAATCCATTTTTTGAGAGATCCTTCAAAATCGCCTCCGCAGCCTTCACCACAGCTTCTGATGATGGATAATACCTCCTGCGAGGCATTTCTTCAAGTTAGGGAATAGAAAAAAATCACATGGGGCTAAATCCGGTCTATAGGGAGGATGAGGGATGCACTTCACTTGATTTTTGCAAGATATTCAGCAACAACATTGGCAAAATGCAGGCGCCCATTATCGTGGTGCAGCATCCAGCCTGCTTCACGGAAATGTGGTCTTTTGCGCCTGATATGGACTTTCAATGTTTTCAGGATATCCCTGTATTATTGTCCAGTTACTGATGTGTGTGCAGGTACAACATCCCGATAAACCATTCCACGAATATCAAAGAATGAGATGACCACAACTTTCCCAGCAGAAGCAACCACATTTGCTTTTTGGGGGGTTGGTGATGAAGGAGATTTCCACATTGAGCTATGCTGTTTGCTCTCAGGATCAAAATGATGTAGCCAAGTTCCATCAGCACTGATTAAGTTTAAAAGAAACTCCGGATCTTCCTCTAACATCAACTTTAACTGCGTGTTACCTCCATTGTAGCGGTAGGCGATACTGAACATGTCTGAACTTGCCTGGTTCTCACAGGCGGGAACCAGGCGCAGCAACAACGAAACTACTACGGCGTGTTTGTTTTACATTAAGCTAACAGAATACACTAAGGTTGAATTTTAGTGCGACAAATTATGACCGTAAAAAAATTATGATCATTCTTTATTGAACAGCCCTCGTAAATTTTATTTATATGGACTGTTATTGAAAAATAATTTGAAGGTGGATTTAATTGTAATTGAATATTTAATATTGTTTGTTAACGACGCTATCACTGTCAAGTTCGTGTCAGCTCAGCAGTGTGCAGGTATTTCATCACGAAGTTCTTTTACATGCCAGTAAATCCAGCGACATGGATTGTCGCTTTTAAGCAACTTTAAAACCACCAAAATGGACTGGGATGGAGTCCACCACCTTGACATCAACAGACCAGTGCCTAACCATTCAGAAATCTCATATTCCTTTCGTTTAATATCTTCTTACGTAGGTCATATCGGAGGATGAATGAAATTTGAAATGATTCTCAAATGAGTACCAGCCATTCATATTTTAGGATAAGGGAAAATTCCGTGAGACAGACATGCTAGAGAGGCGGGCAGCTTTTGTTCTTGTATTTCAACTCTAACAATTGTGAAAATGCAGTTGAAAAATGGAATGGTTCTTTACATTCTGCTTCTATCCACACACTAAAGTGTGTAGCCTTCTTTATCTTCCAAGCTTATATCGGGAGCTTTGAGTTGAGAAGTAATTATGGTTTTACTGCTCACTAAACTGTAGGTTTTCTTAATGTTGGTTTTATCAGTTTTTGCTTATTAGAAGAAGTACTACCCAAAAATTTCGATAAAGAGGCTTCAGCATGAATACACGTTCTGAGACTCTCTAAATAAAAAGTCATTAAATAGATCAGAAAATTGAGATTTGTGTGTGGACATATTAAATTAAATATGTCAGTGTTTTCCAAAGAGGTAAACGAAGAGAACCAAGGAAATCCTTCAGCACGAACTAACATTTATTTTTAGTTTCTAATAAATGTTTTTAATGATGTTGAATAATATATTACACATCAGTATACATATCTTTATTAGTTTAGGAATGGTGTATAAATTCTTTTTTCGGGATTCTTTTGTAAAATTAGCAAACCGTAAGAGATATAAGTACAAAGTTTTATATCAATAAATATTAATGTGGAGTTAACCATCTACTAAATATTATTATTTGTATTGCCATGATTGTAATAAAGATGTATTAATTATACTTTGTCGTTGTCGCGTTATTTCTAACACTCCCATGTGATCTGTGATCTTCGGGGTAACGTCATTCCACCAAGCGATAATTAGACCTGTTTCTGAGATAGGAGCAACCAAAGCCGGATTCCTTTATCTCCGATGGTAGGGAGATGACAATAGAATGAGAAGACCTATAGTTTTTACCTTGCACTCCGACCCACGTTGGGCCTTGGCTCAAAATTGCCATCCTCACGAGCCAGGAATCGAAACACCGACCCTCAGCACGAAAGTTAAGAACAGGCGTCAATGTATGAAATGTTGCATTTTGGAGGCAAAGTTCCCTACTTGCGACACCCATGACGTTGTTTCCAATATCTCGGTCTAGTTCCGGGTGCTACTGCTGTGAACTTGGGATCCCTTTCTCAGGGTTTGCGAATGGGTATGATAATGTTACCCTTAAGTTAGCCTTAAGTTGGCTAATAAATTTAATGAAGGCTAGTAATGGGTTATTTTAAGCGGCTTGCTGACTATTTGAGGTTGCAGTATTATCTTTTCTCTGAAACTTAACATTAGAAACTGTTAACTATTGAAATATTATCTCTGCTAACTTCTGACATATAAATAAATTTATGGTTTAAAATAACTGTCTGAAAAATAACAATGAGAAACTCGAAGAACTCTATTCCTGCGACCACCAAGTGTGTGTAGCCATAGAGTGGTCTTTAGATCCTAGAACTGCTGATAATACATCATATTAAAACACTATTGAACAAAAATCCTTCTCGTTTACGGTCCACCACTAAAGTTGACGTTAAATTCTCAAATTTGACATTTCTCATTCGCCTATGAAACACACTGGGCCACTCTATGACTTGCAAATCCTAAATACTTCACATCCCGTCGTAATTTTTCATAACACTGTTTACGTGTGTTTCTGCACGCAAATCTGACCTCTAAATATCCAGGTATAGGACATTTAAGCTAATGCATTTTTGTTGACTTGATTTCAAGAACCTTAAGTACTTTAACTCCCCTTTCCTGAATTTTACACTGCCTAAATAATGATTTCTTTTCTATTAAGTAAAAGTTAACTGAATTCCTTGGTTTTAACACAGAGAAATTATTTATTATAATTATTTATCCATCTCCATGTCATTTCTTTATATTTGGTTGTCACATAACTAAAGTTGGTTTCTTTACTTTGGTGTTTTGGAAAATTTATTGAGTTTCTTTGGTTTGGTAATACATTTTCATAATGCCATAGCTAGTGTTGCGTACATTGCGAGCATTTATCAGTCTTCAGTTGTTAAGAAACAATCAAAAACTGGAGATAAAAAGTTTAAACTTAAGAGTCCTTCTAAAACATTACTGTATCATAAAGCCGCTGCCGCAGCTCGAAGAATATGTGAAGTGGAAGGAGAAGGTGTCGTTAGTGAGCGTATAGCACAACGATGGTTCCTAAGTTTCAACAATGGAGGCGAAAACACTATTGAGGATACACGCAAAGTTTTCTGAGAAAATCCATTAAAAGGTACCCATAGGATTTTATAAGAACTTGGTGCATCAAAGATACCATAGATAACCACATTAAGGCACTTGGAAAACCATACAGAAGGTGTGGATCTGTACCTCATGAACTGACACCTCAACTGACTGAACGTAGAGTCTATATCTGTCATTAGCTTATCCGTAATCCCATGGATTTTAGATTAGATAAATTGTCACCTGTGATAAAAATGGTCATATTACCGATATTCTGATGCCTCGAAACAGTGGCTTGATCCCCACCAACCTGCCAAAGTCATCGTTAAAAAGATCGGTTAGGTCCCAAAGTAACGTTTCGTGTCCGGTGGAACTTTGAATGTGTAATTCACCAGGAGTTTGTTCCAATTGTCAAGCGATTGATGCAGATCTTTATAATCAACTGAAACGAGTTCATACAACTCGGAGACGGAGATAGCTATTATTAGTTAACCAAAATAGAGTATTGTAACAGGATAATGCAACACCCTATACTGCACTTCGTCTAGCAGGAGAAGAGGTACCAGGTCCAACACAGCGATATATCTAGGGGTCACCCTAGATATGAAGTTAACATGGAAGCCCCACATCCAGCACTGGCAAACAAAGTCAGCAGAAAAATTGAAATGCTGTACGCACTATATTAACAGAAAGTCAACAATGGCGTTGAGGAACAAGATCCTCCTCTACAAGCAAGTTCTGAGACCCGCACTAACGTACGCCTGCCAAGTCTGAGGTGTTGCCGCAAAAACACACCTCTACAAATTACAAGTACTACAAAATCGCTACCTTCGCACCTCAACTCATGCCCACTGGTACATTCCCAACGACAATATCCACTCTGATCTCAAATTTCCTAAACTTACAGACCATATCCTGCAACTTACCCGCAGCTTCTATCAATTTTCCTTCAAGCTTCAACCACTTAATCCCGGAGCATCCTACCACAGCAGGACACCCATCAAGTTTTGTAACCTGTTTAAAGGAAATATGTAATTTTCATGATTATTACATATATACAGAGGGTTCGCGTTTCCAATTTGAAGATAATATATCTGCAGTAGGATGTACTTTTGTTGTTTACGAAAACCAAATGGAACTAACTCACTCCATGTTTAAATTGTCACCTGAATGTTCTGTATTCTAGTCGGAGCTCTTAGCAATTAAAGAAGCTATAAAATGGTGTCCTGTTAATGGGAACAGTGCCCGTATTCTTAGTGATTCACTATCAGCTCTACTCGCTATTAATGATAAATACAATTTAAATTCATTATCACATGAAATCAGAACCTTGCTTCAAAACCATCCAGGACATATTTGCATGGGATGGCTTAAAGAACACACTGGAATTTTAGGTAACGAGGGAGTTGATTGCTTGGCTAAGAAGGCCGCAGAATCCAATCTTACTGTGACATACTCTTTATGTCCTATTTGTAATGCAAGGAGAATTATACATCAACATATTGTTGAAGAATGGCACCAATCATGGCTAACAACTCCAAATGGAAGTTTAACAAAAACACTATTTTTCCCTAGAGTATATGACAGAGGAAAATGTGAAACTCTTGTACCACATTTTGTTTTGACACAATTTTTAAGTGGACATAGTAAATTTGGTGAATACTTATCACGCTTTCACTTAAAATCCAACCCCGAGTGCATGTGTGGTGAAGGATTTCAAACTGTGGTTCATCTCCTTTTCTGTTGTCCCATTTTCTGGAGAGAAAGACAAGAATTAATATTCAAGCTAGACTCTCTAGGAACTGAATTTTCTGCTCCGCTCACATCTTTGCTAATGAAGCCACAACAGTATAAGTACTTCATGATGTTTATAAACTCAGTGTTTAAACATCTGAAATAGTTCAAATTAATATTCATTAGATTAAAACATCATTTCTTCCTTCTAGTATTTAAAATATTTTTGTTAAAATTGTATATTTTTATGTATTAACTCTAACCCTAATATACCACTGTGTAAAATAGGGTTCAATAAATCTGGATTAAAAAAAAATCTGCGACCTCGGGGAGTACGATCTCAACCCCGGAGAAACTTATAAAACACCCAGACTTGTGCTCGGACCGCCATAAACACAAAACCAAAACCACATCAAAAAAAAGAAAAGAAAGAAAGAAAAAAAGGAAGAAAGAAAAAAAAGAAAAAAGGAACACGTGCATAGAACTACACAAACATTTCTCAAACATTATCACCACCATCTAACCATCATCCACTGGCAAAAAACCAATATATATGCCAGCAAGAGATGCAATCCCGGTATGGCAACAGTCGAAGGATCCTCCTTCGCGGAAGAGGACTCCCTTCAACCACTTCTGTGCTTGTGTGTCCTATACTGCACGAACAGCGATGGAAAAATTCAGGAATTGGAAGGAATCGAGGTGCTACTGCACCCATCACACAGCCCTGATCCCGCACCATCAGATAATCAGCCTTTTGACCCATGGCTCATTTTCCACCAGGAAGAAATTTTGACGGCATTGAAGCTGTGGCTGTTACCGAATTCTTCGCCTTAAAAAACCAGGGACTGGTAACATTGTAGGAAATAAACCTTGCTGAACCATGGTTCAATACCATAAAAACTAATGGTCCATACTTTCAAAATTAGTTAATTGCTTGTCAGAACACATTTAAAATAATTGTTTTTCTTAGAAAAATACATTAATTATGAGACAGTATCTATAAAAGTATTAATCAATAATTCCAGTATCAATTTAATAAACGCACTATTTTCTTTATGGGACCATATATGTAGGAACAGTTAATCAACATTCTAAATTTGATAATAGCGACTTAAGCATCAAGTATACAAACTGTTTAACGTGAGTGATGCATACAGTAGCTTTTAGTCAAAGCTCTGTACAAAATAGTAAATAAAGTAAATGTATATAAGTACTTAAAGCTACCTATAATTTACTGGCATATTCTGATATCCGTCTAAATTCCGCGATATGGACGGTAATTCCTAGGAAGCGTTACAAGAACAATATGAGACGCGGATGTAGATGGAACAGCTTATTCTCAGAGCTTGTATATATCTAAATAATAAAGTTGTAACGGAAACGGATAAAAGTACTGAGTAAATTCAAATCGGAGCTACTAGTATGAGAAGGAATATTGTTCCATTTAAGACCTTTAGCTTTCCTAGCGACGAATATGTTCAAGATCTTCTCGGGAAACAAGCCAGACTGGCAGAGCATTGCTTTGATAACGACCATAGAGCCAACTTTCAGGAGACGACCATCTTGGCAAAATTCGACAGTTGCTGGGAGCGGAGAGTTAAGGAGGCTGTGGCCATTTCCTCTGAGAGGAGCACGCTTAATCGTAATGCTGGATTTCAGTTCAGCTCCTCTTGGAAACCGGCAAATGGAAATCAGTTGACTTAAGAAGCACAGATCCATACAGGACCATCTTGGCAAAATGCTACAGTTACTGGGAGCGGAGCGTTAAGGAGGTTGTGGCCATTTCTTCTGAGATGAGCACGTTTAATCGTGATGCTGGATTTCAGTTCAGCTGCTCTTGGAAACCGGCAAATGGAAATCAGTCGACTTAAGAAACACAGATCTATACAGGACCATCTTGGCAAAATGCGACAGCTACTGGGAGCGGAGCGTTAAGGAGGTTGTGGCCATTTCCTCTGAGAGGAGCACGTTTAATCGTAACGCTGGATTTCAGTTCAGCTCCTCTTAGAAACCGGTAAATGGAAATCAGTCGACTTAAGAAGCACAGTTTAATCATCAATTTAAGCAGTTAGGTTTCATTGACCTAATTTAATTTTCTACACTCACGCCATCTCTTGGCCTGGCAGATAATTTACTGCAAACAGCCTTTTGTTAAGGGATGTGAATATTGGTAGTGTTTTTTTCTTTGTTGATGTTTGTGTTATATCTGTTTTGTGGTTATAACATTTTTTTAAAATATTATGAAAATGGGAGCAATGTACGCTCCCGAAACGTCGGTTTCTAATCGTCTTTTCACCTGGCTTGTTTCCCGATAAGATCTTGAACACATTGTTGCATTTATTGTTAAATATTTTCTTATGGAAACTTCTGGTTAAGTTTATGATTATCATAAAGTAAATCTTTCCTCATAATTATTATTTTAGTTCAAGTATTTTGTAAAATCCTAGTCATTGGTCACTTCCATCTGGATTTCGTTGCCATTTTTTGGGTCTGTTAACAGTCTCATAATGACGTGTTTCAGACAGAGTTTACTAGAAATGAAATAAGGTGCTATTTTCAACTTATACGTTTTGCAAATAGTGCATTTATTACGTAATAAATAATCTGTAAGTAAATACGAAGGATTTGCCCATATTTATTGACCATTATGTCCTTGTTAGGATTCTTAATTAAGGTGTTCCTTCCTCTAGACACATTACATTGCTGGGTATTTATATTATAATCGTAAGAGATATAGTATGGAATAAAAGATATACAGCAAAATAGGAACTGACTTTTCTTACTCGTGTCGAAATTCAGTCACCCATTTTCACAGACATAAGGAAAATATCGACTTCACATTCGAGTACACTGAATTTATATTCTCTTATTCTAGTTCCATTTAAAAAGCAGAAGTTTTAGAAGAAAATTACTTTCCGAAATTGTTAAACTACGAGGTCTGTTCAATAAAGAATGATCATAACTTTTTTTACGGTCATAGTTTTTTGCACTAAAATTTAATATTATTATATTCTGTTAGCTTAATGTGAAACAACACGCCGTAGTAGTTTCATTGTTGGTACTCCTGGTTTCCGCCTGTGAGAACCAGGCAAGTTCAGATATGTTCAGTATCGCCTACCGCTGCAACGGAGGTAACATGCAGTTAAAGTTGATGTTAGAGGAAGATCCGGAGTTTCTTTCAAACGTAATCACTCCTGTTGAAACTTGGCTACATCATTTTGATCCTGAGAGTAAACAGCAAAGCTAAGTGTGGATATCTACTTCATCACCAACCCCCCAAAAAGCAAAAGTGGTGGCTTGTGCTGGGAAAGTTATGGTCATCTCATTCTTTGATATTCATGGAATGGTTTATCAGCATATTGTACCTGCACACACATCAGTAACTGGACAATACTACAGGGATGTCCTGAAAATATTGCAAGTCCATATCAGGCGCAAAAGACCACATTTCGTGAAGCAGACTGGATGCTGCACCATGATAATGCGCGAACGCATATTGCCAATGTTGTTGCTGAATATCTTGCAAAAATCAACGTGAAGTGCATCCCTCACCCTCCCTATAGTCCGGATTTAGCCCCATGTGACCTTTTTCTATTCCCTAACTTGAAGAAACGTCCTCGTGGGAGGCATTATCCATCATCAGAAACAGTGGTGAAGGCTGCGGAGCCGATTCTGAAGGATCTCTCAAAAATAGTCTCCAGCATGTCTTTGAAGACTGGCGGAAACGCTGGAATAAGTGCATCGCATCCAGGGGAGATTATTTTGAGGAGGACCATCAAAAGTATGAGGATGGGTAAATGTACGTTGTCAAAAAATGCTGTGATCATTTTTTATTGAACAGCCCCTTACTTGCGTTACATTAGGCGCGCTGGCTATGTTTCCACTTCGGCGTCTATTTAAATGAAGTGTGTAGTGTTTAACGCCCGCTTTTACTACATACGGCACCGCAGGCGGTGACACTGGTGATACATGAGATGAAGATGGAGCACCGGTGGAATGAAATGACGGGGGAAACCGGAGGTCCCGGAGAAAACCCGCCCCAGCGACGTGTTGTCCACCACAAATCTCACTTTGCGGTCGCCTGGGATCGAACCCGGGCCGCCTTGGTGAGAGCCAAGCGGTCTAACCACTGAGCCACGGCGCGGCCCTTTCGGCGTCTATGGTTGTAATGCTGCTGTAACTCAACAAATTAATGATACTTGTAAAGTACGACATGGTAACGGAGGATATAACAGCACTGCTGTCAGTCTTGCTTACATTTTGCTTTTCCTAAAAATGGACAGAAGATGTGTAGTAAAATTGTCACCATTCAGAAAGGTAAATGGATCTCTTTGAATACAAGTGCTAAACCAAAGCAATTTAAGGCAAATAAAGCAGCTGTTTGCTGTCCCATTGGCCAAAACAAATATTATACTTACGGGAATTTGCAGCACGAGGTACAGGCTCTTCTTCATCACCAGCTCCTGAAGTTGACACCACGTCACGTTTGTCTTCACCCTCGTAAAAGCATTCTTCCATCTCGTTTTCTTCTTCCTCTTCCTCTCCGAGTACCACCACCTCCTCACAGCCACCTGCTATGGACGAGTCAGCGCTGGCAGAAACGAAGCTTGATCTGGAGTTAATATCCAAATCGTCCAATCTATCGGGTAACGCCTATGAGAAGAAAAGAATGTCTATTAATCAAAAGCTAATATTTCAGAAACATCAGTACTATTATATGCAGGACTTACACCCTCCAAAACTTACAAGTGAACGCCTAAGATCAGACGCCTGAAGAGGATCAAAGAAATTCTAGATCAAAGACAATATCCAGGATAGGTGATTAGCTTGAGGCCTCTTTTGAGTGATGATACTGCAGTTGGTGGAATGAATAATTGCAGAGAACACGGAGAAAACCGCCAAGATGCCGCTATGGCACCACAAACTCCATATGTGTTCCCCTGTGTTAGAGGCAGGAAGTTAAACCGCTCGGCCTCGTTGCAGTCTGCTAGATTCCATCAAGGATGGTAAAAGTGGATGCCACAAAAGATGTCGATGTGAGTGAATGTATGGGGTTTAAGGATCATTTGAGTCCTACCTTCATTAGAATTAGCTTTTTGTGATTGGGTTTAATTCAGTTTTACAGAGTAAAAACGTTTTAAAAATTTCACTTCCCACAAATAAGGGAGGACCCTGACAGCTTTTCTCCAGCTTTTCCGCCTCATGACCAAAGAGTAGCCGGGTGTTTCATGTATGGACTTAGTGGAAAATCCGCAAATCATATCCCGTCAGGACCTTCCCCACTGTCTGAGTTCTCTTCAAAGTTTGCTTCATCCTCATAACTGGAAGATGTCAAGAGGTAGTCTAAACGAATAGCCAAACTTGGTACTTAAGTTCAAGACTGCCACACGAGCAATTACCCTCAACCTGAAAAATTGTTGAAAATTATATTCTCAAAAATGCCTCCAACGATTCTAATTAAGATGTATGTTTAAAACACTTTCATAACAATGAAATATATATTTTGCATTAGAATAGCCACTGAAGCTCTCTTCATTATGAATGACTTTTACCTAAGTGATAAACAATAAAAGATCTTACTATACAAACAAATGTAAATTTTGGTAAAGCAATAGTTTATGTATAATATATATTTTTGTAGCACTAAACGTTTCTCGTATATTCCTCGTTATTGAATCACATACCTTCCGTTTTTGATATGGGAAGACGTTATATAGTCATGCAAAAAGAACGGAATTTTAAAGATTTAATATAACAACCATGTCTTAAACGATTTGACCGTCGCTTAAGTATTTCTAATATGTTTATCTCGATGAACATGAAGTAGATAAAATAATAAATTTCTAAAGAATACCCTGTTGAACAGCATCAGAGAAAGTAAAAAATGTATATCAGATTTTTTTGCAGGTTTTATCAGTAGACAGTTTTATAAGTGTTAAAAGGTAGCTTCTACTTTGTCTATCTCGTAAATAGAAATGTGTTAAAACTCTTGTTAAACTAACAAGCCAAATTTCTGATGTTAAGTCCTTAAAAATTGTAAATAGTCAGGATGGCGAGCATGAACTCAGCTGTTGATGTCGATTTGCTATATTGAAGACCGTCTAAATGGTATTCATAATAGGGTACGGCTTATGAGGAGAAATTATTTTGAGGAGCTATCCGAAGAAAACTTTTTACGGAGGTATAGACTGTCGAAACATGTTGCTATGAAGGTTACTGCGGAAGTACAAGAAAGGTTAGAACATGCATCGAAAGGAATATGCCGATCTCGCCTTAGCTTCAAGTATTAATAGCCTTGCGATTTTATAATTCACTGAATTATGTGGGTAATACACTGTCCACTTGCCGTCTTGAAACGTTCAAGTCACTTGTCCTTCGCACCTAGTTTTAAATTTATGTAATAATGAGTTAGAATATGCATCGAAAGGAATATGCCTATCTCGCCCTTGTTTCAAGTATTAATAACCTTGCGATTTTATAATTCACTGAATTATGTGGATAATACGCTGTCCAGCTCCCGTTTTAAAACGTTTAAGTCACTTGCCCCTCGCAACTCCTTTTAAATTTACGTAATACTGACAAGTTGTTTGGTGCTTCTAGTAGTGACACATGCATTTGAATTAAATTCGTTTTCAGTATTTTCCCGTGACACCTTTCTCTTTTACATTCCCGCATCTGTCCTCTTATTTTCCACGATATCCTTAACTTTCGCCACCAATTCAATTAACAATTCTTTCTCCATCGATGAGAAATTTGTCTCACGGCTTTATTTATGATTTTGTTCATCCGCCATTTTTCAGCTTGTGCATACGAAAATGAAAACAAAAGCGCATCGCAGTACGTTCAGAACATAATAGACTCATCCATAGTCTTCTATAGCCGAGATATTTACAAATTTATTGGTGTTAACACATGTTTGTTAACATTTTCAGAAAACAGTATGGTGAAACGCAAGAAATTTAACAGCATTGTTAGCGCTGTGACAATTGTTACGTTACATTTATTAACGTCGATTTTAACATCTGTTGGTGAAATCGGGCATAAGTGTTACATTTTGTTATTTTTAACTCAAGGGTTGCTTAAAATAAAATATGTTTGAGATACAAGAACAAATAAAAAGAAAATCTTAATTTTTTTAGAATAACCTAAGAAATCATTCTCATTCACAATGAATTTTTTATAGCTTGTATATTTAAGAAATAAAAAAGACAAAAAGAAAGAGACTTACAATACAAATTATAAATCACCGTATTCCAACTTAAAAGGTTCGGCAGCCTACCTTTTGTGATACTAATACTAACAATGATAAATATAAACTTCTATATCTGTAAATAATGAAAATACCTTTATAAGTTAGTCATTAGCGTTAAGGAGTAGCAACATCATTAATTTCAAAAAGCTATGTCACGAGTGGGATTCGAAGCCACGCCCACAGAGTGGACTGCGATCTGAACGCAGCGCCTTAGACCGCTCGGCCATCCTGACACATTGTACTTTTGATGTTCTCTGATACATCTCTAGTGCAACAGTACCATAAAGAAACAGTCAAAATGCTTTGTCAGAAGTGGGATTCAAACCCACGCTCACAGAGTGGACTGCGACCTGAACGCAGCGCCTTAGACCGCTCGGCCATCCTGACACATTAAGTTGTTGTCGTTTAGTAATATATTTCTAAATTAGTAGCATCTTAAAGAAATAGTCAAAATGCTATGTCAGGAGTGGGATTCGAACCCACGCCGACTGAGTTGACTGTGACCTGCCCGCAGGGCCTTTCTCCGCACGGCTATCCTGACACATGATGTTTTTTATTTTATGTGATACATCTCTAATGCAACACTACCGTAAAGAAACAGTCAAAAAGCTATGTCAGAAGTGGGATTCGAACCCACGCCCACATAGTGGACTAAGATCTGAACGCAGCGCCTTTGATCGCTCGGCCATCCTGACTCATGAAATTGTTGGCGTTTACTAATACATTTCTAGAATAGTAGCATCTTGAAGAAACAGTCAAAATGGTTTGTCAGGAGTGGACTGCGACCTAAACGCAGCGCCTTAGACCGCCCGGCCATCCTGACAAATGCTGTATTAAATATAACATTACATAACTTAATATATAAAAAAACTATCTATGTTCAAGAGGACCCGAGTTCGAATCTCGGTCATGGTGAATTACTGGCTTTTTTCCTGCGCCGTGGCGTAGTGGGCTAGAGCAAGGAGCTCCGATTCCTAACACGGAAAGCGCCCGAGTTTGAACCCGTCCATGGACGTTTGTGAATTTTAAGTCTACGTTTTCATAATTTATTCATTTATACCTAATTATTTTACAATATCTGACATGAGGAGACATTATATACTACATTCATATGACCTTCTTTATCCATAAGTTTTTAATGTTATGTAGATTCTGCAGAATATTAATACGAAAAGTTATATGTGTTTTTTTTTTTTCATTTTATTCGATAAAAATACTTTCATTATATATTTCGTGCAGGTACAAGGTTTATTGATGATGTCAAATGCATAGACAAATGTATATGTTGGACTTCAGATTCCATACTCCCTCCATTACATTGTGAAAAACGACCAAAGAAATAACAATGTGTAAATAGCTTCATTATATAATAGTTTAATCAAAATCGATAAAGCCAAACTATAGAAAATTAAAAATAACGAAACGTTTTCAATGTAAAGAGCAGTTTATGTTGGAGGATTTTCTTGAAAATATTTACTTGGCTTTTTTGGAAGATACTAGACTAAAATATCAGGTTATATGCTAAATTACTTTTATTTTTGAGTTATCAAGTTCATAGATACATGCAAGGCATATTGCTCTAAAATGTACTTTTTTTCTGGATGCAGAAGTCTTCGAAAGAGTACTTCCGTTGAAATACTGGTATCGAACTTTTGGATGAAATAAATACCTCCCCTAATTGTTAGTATTCGTGTTACATACAGTAGCGAGTTGAATTAAGAAACAGGAGTAACATCCCTTTATTCATTACAACTGGTCTGAGGAAGGAATGAAGGAATCGTTGTCTGTTTTCAACACAGCAGATGTATGGATGTGTTCCAAAGCTTTCGTCTGCATGCAGTATCACCAAAGAACTATATTTAACTTCACATGATACTAGCACCAGTTCCAAGCCTTTTGTATCTAGTATTTAATACATAGAAGCTGTTTGAACCATTTGGAACAATCTGAAAGCATATCTACTAACATCTACGAGAAGAGAGTAACAAAAAAGAACGGTAGTCTGCTGTTGGTTGCGTGAAGACCGCCTCTTAATCAAGATGTGAACTTATGTGTGGTGACAAACCACTGTCACTCATAATTAACACTGTCATCACAGTAGCCAGTCACATTTATCATCCTGTCAGCCGCCATAATTGTTGCAGTTCCTTCTAGCACAGATGAAGGTACAACGTTTCCTATAGTAAGGATCGTTTTTCTTTTTAACCGAGAAACTAATGTAGACTTCATCTCGGATTTTCAAGTTCTTCGTTGTTCTACATTGATGCACTTATTGCATTTAATATCCCCGATTCTTCTTCTGCTAATTCCACTCATTTTCAATGACGTGCTGTTATAAGTATGATTAATTTAAGCTTTATGTACTATAATATAGGCTTATATTAAGATTTGAAAGTAAACGACACAAGTATTCTTAATGGGTTTCTAACCCAAATCAGATCAGGAATGAAATGGCATATTACCAATGAGGAAGTATTAAAAGAATTCAAGATACAGCCTGTTTTACAGTTATATCAATATTCAAAAAGGACTGACATATCCAACATAAGCTTCGAAATAGAATCCATAAAATTCTGACAGACTACCATCCATAAAGAGAAGAAAACTCTGGATCGTCTAAAACAAAGGCGTTCGATGGGTCCGTTACAGAACAGAAGCTAATGCCTGGAAAAATGATGACAGTGATAACATAATAGATCATTATTTTACTATTCAATACATTACATTATTATTTTCCTTTAAGTGTTCAATATCCATCAATCTTTCATTAGTTCAACTGTTTTAATACGATCAAAAGACTCCTTTTTCTTCTTTTTAATTTATTTTACCACTTCTTAATTTACAAATACATAAGTATTTTATTATTCCTTTGGACGAATGTTATATTTTATTTTTAAGGATGTGATTTGCTGTTATATTATTATATCTGATTTCACCTTAAACTAGGGTCGGCTGATATGTCCTGGGCCTCCCATAGAGATGGCACCACTGGGCCAGTTTGACGGATAGCATCATATAGTTTAACTATAGACTAGTTTGTATCCATCATTACAGGTCAATAGCTCGTTTAATTTTTAAATTACAGCATTTTAAACAATACAAGTGTAGAGGTTTCATGAAAATGGAGAATTCGTATTAAATACTTCCATTTGAAAGGCTTGATCCCTAAAGAAATCAAGGGGGAAATGCACAGTACATTGAAAGACTCTGCTACTTCATAGACAATGATTTAAAGCTGGGTTGCAGAGTTTAAAATAGGACGTATGAGCACTAGTCATAAGCCTTACTCTGCATGCCCTATGGAAGTAAAATTGCCAGAAATCATTGAAAAAATCGCCATTTAGTACTGGAAGGCCGCATATTAAAATTCTTTGAGATAGCAGAGACTGTAAACTTATAAAAAGAACGTTCAGCTAATATATTAAGTAATTTTTGGGGCTTCCACAAGGTCTGTATAAGATGGGTGTCGCGTTTGTTAAAACCTGATTAAAAGTTGCAAAAGAAAATAACTGCTCCTGTTAAGAATTTGGAGCACTACCGTAAAAATCCCTGAGAACTTTTAAGACCGTTTATTACCATGGATAAAACTTAGATACATCACTTTTCTCCAGAAAGTAAATCACCGTCAAAAGAGTGGATTGCGCCAGGTGAACCAACTCCAGGTGAACCAACCAATTTTGTCAGTTTATGGCGAGTGTATTCTGGGTAGCATAGGGAATTACTTTTATTGATTTCTTGGAAAAAGGTAAAAGTATCACTGGTGACTACTACGCACGCTTACTGCAATGTCTGAATGATGAGGTGAAACGGAAACAAAAACTCATTTGACAAAGAAAAAATCTTGTTTCTTCACAACAATGCTCCGGTCCATCGTGCAATGGGAAAATTATGCGAATTTAATATTTTTTATTGTGACTTATCAGCCGATCCTCGTAACACTTCACTTTAAGCTTAATAATTATATCACCTTAAATATGTTACTTTTTGTTACGAGTTCCTCTTAACAATAGACAACTATACATATTTTTAATTCTGAAATTTCTAACTTTGCTCGAATTGCTTGAGGTAAACAATCTTATGTTTTAACTACAACAATTACTTTTTCCAAGTCTTATCACACGACAATTAATATTGATTGGCATATTTTGAAACTACTTCTTACTTCTGGAATGTATCATTCTGCAAATTTCAATATCCGAATATATTTATTCCAAATATCTTCTCTTCCAAATTGATACTTCATTTCTTGTGTATTTTCTCCAACCTCAGAGCATACTTTCTTTGACAAAATGGTACAAGCATAATTTACAAAGTGACATAGAATATCACTTAATTTTCGTTTCGAATGGATGGACCTACAGAGATCAGCTGATGCTTTTAATGCTATGAGCCATTCACTCTAAATATACTGGACTTCCTTTCTTAAGCTTATATTCTCGTTAAGGCTTTGTGGCAATAGGTGCTCGCTACAGAATTAAACCATAATTTACGTTGAAGAGAAGTTCTTTATTTACAGTAAACCTTCATGCTAAATTAAAAATATCTTACATTATTGCAACTTTCATCACCTTAAAGGGAGGAATGTTCAGATCATCGGTAGCTATTGCAAGTCAGAAAAGTTTATAAAAGCTCAACACTATTTCCCTTAGAAAGATTAGTGTAAAATTACACATGCCAATTCTTCGAAAAATTTCCCTGCATTCGTCCAGCTGCTATGCATTCATTATCATGCAACCAAAGTTTCTAGATTTATGTGAAAACGTAACACTTTTTATCAACAGTTATATTATTCAACAATTCCCTCCTTTAACTATAACGATGCAACTAACCATCCAAGTTAAATTTTATAAGATACTGCACAAACGAAAATAATTGCAGAAATTTTAATAATCAATAGACTGGCGTATAACATATTAAAACACAAAAATGCTTCATTACACAGGATATCAAAAGAAATTGCATGAGTAGAATGGAAAAGCACTCTGAAAATTGTAAACGAGATTATTAACAGATCTAAGGTTATATCTATGCCCTGTGTGGTACTTTTATGCCTTCATTTTAGATCACATTCGCATAAAGTTACACTATTTTCAGGTCACTATATAGGGAATAAAAAATGACTGATAATATTTTAAAGTCTAGACAGTATTACTAATAAAGGGAGAGTGCAATAATAGGCAGTATTAATATTACATCCATTAGCATAAAACATTTAGGAGTACATAATGAAAGTTGAAATAGGATTAAAATCTCTACACTTAAAACAACAGAGGTTTTACAAATATATGTATTAAATATAACATTAGTGCAACAGTAGCGTAAAGAAACAGTCAAAATGCTATGTCAGGAGTGGGATTCAAACACACGCCCAAAGAGTGGACTGCGACCTGAACGCAGCGCCTTAGACCGCTCGGCCAGCCTGACACATGGTATAATTCATGTTCCCTGAAGCATCTCTAGTACAACAGTAGCATAAAGAAACAGTCAAAAAAACCATGTCAGGAGTGTGATTCGTACCCACGCCCACTGAGTGGACTGCGACCTGAACGCAGCGCCTTAGTCCGCTCGGCCATCCTGACATATGGTGTTGCTCATGTTCCCTGAAACATCTCTAGTACAACAGTAGCGTAAAGAAACAGTCAAAAAAGCCATGTCAGGAGTGAGATTCGAACCCACGCCCACTGAGTGGACTGCGACCTGAACGCAGCGCCTTAGACCGCTCGGCCATCCTGACACATTGTGTTTCTGATGTTCTCTGATACATCTCTAGTGCAACAGTACCGTAAAGAAACAGCCAAAATGCTATGTCAGAAGTGGGATTCGAACCCACGCCCACAGAGTGGACTGCGACCTGAACGCAGCGCCTTAGACCGCTCGGCCATCCTGACACATTGTGTTTCTGATGTTCTCTGATACATCTCTAGTGCAACAGTACCGTAAAGAAACAGTCAAAATGCTATGTCAGGAGTGGGATTCGAACCCACGCCCACAGAGTGGACTGCAACCTTAACGCAGCGCCTTAGACCACTCGGCCATCCTGACACATGTTGTTTTTAATGTTCTCTGATACATCTCTAGTGCAACAGTGCCGTAAAGAAACAGTCAAAATGCTATGTCAGGAATGGGATTCGAACCCACGCCCACAGAGTGGACTGCGACCTTAACGCAGCGCCTTAGACCGCTCGGCCATCCTGACACATGTAGTTTTTAATGTTCTCTGATATCTCTAGTGCAACAGTGCCGTAAAGAAACAGTCAAAATGCTATGTCAGGAGTGGGATTCGAACCCACGCCCACAGAGTGGACTGCGACCTTAACGCTGCGCCTTAGACCACTCGGCCATCCTGACACATGGTGTTTTTATGTTCTCTGATACATCTGTAGTGCAACAGTACCGTAAAGAAACAGTCAAAATTCTATGTCAGGAGTGGGATCCGAACCCACGCCCACAAGGTGGACTGCGACCTTAATGCAGCGCCTTAGACCGCTCGGCCATCCTGACACATGATGTTAGTGATGTTCCCTGATACATCTCTAATGCAACAGTACCGTAAAGAAACAGTCAAAAAGCTATGTCAGGAGTGGGATTCGAACCCACGCCCACAGAGTGGACTGCGACCTGGACGCAGCGCCTTAGACCGCTCGGCCATCCTGACACATGATGTTTCTGATGTTCTCTGATACATCTCTAGTGCAACAGTACCGTAAAGACACAGTCAAAAAGCTATGTCAGGAGTGGGATTCGAACCCACGCCCACGGAGTGGACTGCGACCTGAACGCAGCGCCTTAGACCGCTCGGCCATCCTAACACATGGTGTTTTTGATGTTCTCTGATACATTTCTAGTGCAACAGTACCGTAAAGAAACAGTCAAAAAGCTATGTCATGAGTGGGATTCGAACCCACGCCCACAGAGTGGACTGCGACCTGAACGCAGCGCCTTAGACCGCTCGGCCATCCTGACACATGATGTTTTTGATGTTCTCTGATACATCTCTAGTGCAACAGTACCGTAAAGAAACAGTCAAAAAGCTATGTCAGGAGTGGGATTCGAACCCACGCCCACAGAGTGGACTGCGACCTGAACGCAGCGCCTTAGACCGCTCGGCCATCCTGACACATGATGTTTCTGATGTTCTCTGATACATCTCTAGTGCAACAGTACCGTAAAGAAACAGTCAAAAAGCTATGTCAGGAGTGGGATTCGAACCCACGCCCACAGAGTGGACTGCGACCTGAACGCAGCGCCTTAGACCGCTCGGCCATCCTGACGCTGATGTTTCTGATGTTCTCTGATACATCTCTAGTGCAACAGTACCGTAAAGAAACAGTCAAAAAGCTATGTCAGGAGTGGGATTCGAACCCACGCCCACAGAGTGGACGTCGACCTGAACGCAGCGCCTTAGACCGCTCGGCCATCCTGACACCTGGTGTTTCTGTTGTTCTCTGATACTTCTCTAATGCAATAGTACCGTAAAAAAACAGCCAAAAAGCTATGTCAAGCTATGTTAGGAGTGGGATTCGAACCCACGCCCACAGAGTGGACGAATCGGCCATCCTGACACATGATGTTAGTGATGTTCCCTGATACATCTCTAATGCAACAGTATCGTAAAGAAACAGTCAAAAAGCTATGTCAGGAGTGGGATTCGAACCCACGCCCACAGAGTGGACTGCGACCTGGACGCAGCGCCTTAGACCGCTCGGCCATCCTGACACATGACGTTTCTGATGTTCTCTGATACATCTCTAGTGCAACAGTACCGTAAAGAAACAGTCAAAAAGCTATGTCAGGAGTGGGATTCGAACCCACGCCCACAGAGTGGACTGCGACCTGAACGCAGCGCCTTAGACCGCTCGGCCATCCTAACACATGGTGTTTTTGATGTTCTCTGATACATTTCTAGTGCAACAGTACCGTAAAGAAACAGTCAAAAAGCTATGTCATGAGTGGGATTCGAACCCACGCCCACAGAGTGGACTGCGACCTGAACGCAGCGCCTTAGACCGCTCGGCCATCCTGACACATGATGTTTTTGATGTTCTCTGATACATCTCTAGTGCAACAGTACCGTAAAGAAACAGTCAAAAAGCTATGTCAGGAGTGGGATTCGAACCCACGCCCACAGAGTGGACTGCGACCTGAACGCAGCGCCTTAGACCGCTCGGCCATCCTGACACATGATGTTTCTGATGTTCTCTGATACATCTCTAGTGCAACAGTACCGTAAAGAAACAGTCAAAAAGCTATGTCAGGAGTGGGATTCGAACCCACGCCCACAGAGTGGACTGCGACCTGAACGCAGCGCCTTAGACCGCTCGGCCATCCTGACACCTGGTGTTTCTGTTGTTCTCTGATACTTCTCTAATGCAATAGTACCGTAAAAAAACAGTCAAAAAGCTATGTCAAGCTATGTTAGGAGTGGGATTCGAACCCACGCCCACAGAGTGGACGAATCGGCCATCCTGACACATGGTGTTTCTGATGTTCTCTTATACATCTCTAGTGCAGCAGTACCGTAAAGAAACATTCTGTTTTATTTATTTTATTTTAATCTGCGAGCTTAGGTCTAGGTGTCTAGAGTCTAAGCCTGGACTTATTGTGCTCTATAATTACAGATGATATACATTTAACTAGTAAATAAAAATAAAAGATTTCTTCTTGCAGACAAAACTTATGCCTACATTTACCAACCTAATGCCCACTATCTCCAGTGGCCTTACAACTAAAGCTAACCTAACAGCTGCCTAATTAGTACTATGTTACATTTCTAACAAATAACTGAATTACAATTACAATTTTAATCTGAATAATAAATCATACTGATAGATGGCTGCTGACTTATTTCTAATATTTTGTACCTGCAACTGAAGGCTTCCCAACCTTGTATGCTGAAGTCCATTAAATTTTGTTGAAACTCCATGTTGATTGGACATCCAATATTTACTTAACAATTGTAGGTGTTTTCTTTAGTTATTTCATCTTACTTCATGGTCCTGGTTACCTTCGACGAACTTTGAGTGCTTTTTCATGTGTCGTTTGGGTTTCTTGTCCTTCTCCGTAAATGCATATTGATCTCCTTTTAATAAATGTTAATATTAGACGATGTCATCTCTTTATGACTACACTTCCAATAGATGTTAATGTTAACTGATGTCACCTCTGTGTGAATCTTGTTGATCTCCTCAATTGTATCGGAGAATTATATTGATCTGTTGTCTCTCCCCTTCTCCTATTCCGTAGTTGTGCTCTGTTCTGGTTGTAGTCTTCCATTTCTAAATTGGATACTAGTTCTGTCATAATTTCAAACTGTTTATAATCCTCTTCTTTCCTCACTATATTCCATATTTGTTTCCCATGTAGTTTTGTTCTACCTTCTTGTAGTTCTAATATATATTTTCTGCATTCAAACAATGAATGCTCTGGGTTGCCTGGAACATTGCAGATATCACAATTACTATTTTCGTTTTTGCCTATTCGATTGAAGTATGTATCATACGGTCCATGTCCTGATATGTAATGTATAATTCCCTTCCTCGGTTTCAAGTGCTTCATCCGTAACCTTTCCTTGTTGTTTGGTAATATCTTGTAAATTCTCCTTCCTTCATCCCCGTTATTCCACTTTTGTTGCCAATCATTTAAAATTTTATTCCTAATTTCAGTTTTAGATTTACATTGTTCGCCGATAAATTCATACACTTTTGTTAGGTTCTGTTTCTTTAACCAATAACTTGCTGCACGTAATTTGATTGCATAATCAACTGGCCATATTCCCATAATTACAAGAAGTCCCATTGCAGATGTTGTCTTAAATGCTGCTACTCCTCTAATAATTATCGGTCATTGAGATCTGCGTAATAATGTTATGTACTTCTTGTATTTTAATCTATGTGCCCAGCTACTTGCTCCTTTTCCAACAATTCCTATTGTTATGCTTGCGTTATAAATGTTAATTGCCTCTACAGGTACTCTGAAGTTTTTATAAACAATTGATGTTAACTGCATCATCACTCCTTGTGCTTTGTTTCTTGTATAATCAACATGATTTGAGAAAGTTAGTTTCTCGTCCAAGAGTATTCCCAGATATTTATGTTGTTGTACTCTTGCTATTGATCGGTTCATGATCTAAATATTGGGATTTCTTTTCAGGCTTCCTTTAAGCAGCATGTTTACGGTTTTTGCTGGAGCTATCGTTAATTTAACCTCCTGACACCACTTTTGTAGTGTATCTATAACTATTTTAATTTTTCTTCGATTTGAATTCGGCTATTTCCATCGATTATAATCATTAAGTCATCTGCGTATGCTATAATTTCCGTAGTTTCTGTGAGATTCCCTATTTTTTCAAGTATGGGTTCTGTTAAAATATCATAAAAGACCGGCCCTAATATAGATCCCTGAGGGCAACTTTTGGTAATATATTTTGTTAATTTCTTGTGTTCTCCTATCATAGTAGCACTTCGGTCTTTACAGTAATCCTTTAATATTTAATATATAGATTGTACGGATAATCTCTTTGTCTTAGTATACTAAATAGTTCAGGCCACCATAGGTTACCGAATGTGCCTGATATATCGAAAAATACACTTATAACGTATTTTTTTAAATTTTCCTGTACACATAGAAGGGCCTTGTTTATTGCGTCTTCAGTAGATTTTGTCTTCCTGAAACCAAATTGTTTATTGGTCATACCTATCATTACCCTATATTCCATAATTCGTTTGTAAATTAAACGTTCTTGAATTTTCCCCATAGTATTGAGTAAGCAGATAGGCTTTTCATTTCACTTTTTGGGGATCTTTGTCCAATATTACCACGTTTGCTTGCTTCCAACATTATGGCATGCGTCCAAATATTAAAAAATCATTATATAGTTTACATAATGTGGTGCAATTCTCTTTTCCAAGTTTTGTATTACTTCAAAAGGTGTACCATCGGGTCCTCGGGCTTTTTCTTTTTTCCCCTCTCTTATGGCCAGTTTTACTTCCATGATATTAAATGGATGTATAATCCTTGCGCCATGGTATTCCTCGTTAAAAAGACCACGTTTATACATGTGTTGCTCGTTATCGTCATCTGTTGTATCTGTTGGTAACAATTTGTCCATTAGATAATTTGATGATTCCATCCATGTTGTAGTATATTCTCCATTTTCTTTCTCTAGAGTAGATAAAATATCTGGTGCCGAAATTTTCTCCATTACTATTTTGTAGGGAATTTCCAATATGTTGTTCGTTAACTTGTCTTGTACAAAGTTCTCCCGCGATGTTTTCCTTACCTTTTCAAGTTCTTCTTTATATTTTTGTTTGATTTCTCTATATATCCTTAAAGTTCTATCTCTTTCCATTCCTGTTTGGCAGTGTTGGTAAATTCCTCAGGCTTTCCGGGTTTTCCTCCTCAGTTTTGTAATTTGTCATTCCAAATCTTGTATTCTGTTTTCCTCATTCTCGCTTACAACATAGATTTGTCCATTGCTTGTTGTATACTTTCAGTTAATATTTTTGCAATTCGGTCGATATTCTGATCTTGATGTAGATCTGGAATTTTTAATTGTTTCTGTAGTCTACTCCAATCCGCATTTCTAGTTAAATATCTTTTGTATGAGAGAGTTTTCATTATATTCTCATTTTCATCTTGAACTATGTAGTCAAACATAATCAAATTGTGGTCACTGGTAGTTAGTTGTTGTGTTACTTTCCAGTTACATATTTTGTTTGCTACATAGCCTCTCACTAATGTGACATCGATGTGACGTCGATATTGCGCTACAACAATGAAATCTTTGACACCCACAGACTGGAACCTTAGATACACTCTGCCCTGATGGATCATTCTCTTTCTTAACTTTGGATCTACTTCAATACCATGATGTACTGTCGATCTTTGTCTTGGTCCTGTTTTGAATTTAAAGAACAGATGGTTTTAAAATTCTTTCCAGGCAATATCTTCAAAGTTCTGTTCATGTAAATACCTTTTTAGGTCTTCTTCTTTTTCTCCCACATTTAAATCATATAAAACGACCAATGGATTTCTCTTTTTAGCTTTCTCGATTTTAAGATCTTGACCTATTAAATATTTCCTATTTATTATTTTTTATGCTTCATTCGTTTCCGTTTCAATAATTAATGATTTTTCTGTTGCTCTCATGTAACTAATTCGAATTTTTTATTCTACAGGCTTAAGGCTTCTTGTAACAGTATCCTGTACTTGTCTTGTTGTTTGTCCTTTCAATGAAGTTACAAAAACGGTATGTTTTGGTTTCTGGGCTGCTTTGGCAATTTTGTCCAAATTAGGACGTAAATCTTGATTAGTTGTTGATGCTACTTGTGCATATCACACAGCATGTGATTTCACCAGTTTGAGTGTTTTGACTTCTGCCTCCAGGGCTGCCTTTTCAACTTTCATTTTCTCGTATGCCTGAGATATTTTCCCGAGTAGGTTGAAAAGTATACGTTTGTTTGGAGCACTCATATTATCTGTTCCAACAACACCACTGATTTCGGCCATTATGGATGAAATATATTTTTCCTTCCACGTTGGGCTCAAACTCCTCCTTTTCTTCCTCCATATTTGACTTCTCAGCTTCTTTCTGTTTTACAGCACTAGCTATATTCACACCTCTTGATGGAGAATGTGAAATGCAGGACCTAGGTTTGAAAACTTTTTCATAATCGTCATCCTTCCCTCTGTCTCTAGACATTTTAAGCTCCTCTCTGCCGCCAGGAAAGTTCTGAATCCCAGGGTCGGCGACGAGGACCCGGGAGCAAGTTTGGCCTGACCAATCTAAAGGGCCGCGTACACACGCAGGTCACCCTATACAATCACAGAAAAACTAGTTCCTAGCAGGGGGTCAACTGCCAAACTTCCGACCGTAAAGAAACAGTCAGAAAGCTATGTCAGAAGTGGGATCCGAACCCACGCCCACTGAGTGGACCGCGACCTGAATGCAGCGCCTTAGACCGCTCGGCCATCCTGACAAATGTTGCTTTTTATATTCTCCGATACATCTCTAGTGCAACACTGCAGTAATGAAGCACTCAATAAGCTATGTCAGAAATGTGATTCGAACCCACGCAAACAGAGTGGACTGTGACCTGAGTGCAGCGCCTTAGACCGCTCGGCCATCCTGACACAGGAAGTTGTTGGCGTTTACTAATACATTTCTAGAATAGTAGCATCTTAAAGAAACAGTCAAAATACTTTGTCAGGAGTGGGATTAGAACACATGCCCACAAAGTAGACTGCCACCTGAACGCAGCGCCTTAGACCGCTCTGCCATCCTGACACACGTAGACGTTAGTGAGTGAGTGAGTGAGTGAGTGAGTGAGTGAGTGAGTGAGTGAGTGAGTGAGTGAGTGAGTGAGTGAGTGAGTGAGTGAGTGAGTGAGTGAGTGAGTGAGTGAGTGAGTGAGTGTGTGGTGTTTTAGGGCCTGTCGACAAGGTCATTTGGGCCCGAAGTTAACTCTAAGAACTAAAAGCTACACAAACTAAGTTAAAAAGTAAGATGAAATAAAAACACTCAACTATAAAAAGTACATAAAAAAGCTCATCCCAGTACTAATAATTTAAAATCTCTAAAATTAATAAATATAAAATACAAGTCAGACTTGTTTATTAAAACCGATTTTAAAAACAAACCGCAGAGCCTTATCCACGGACACTGGGTCATCCCCTAAAATACCTTGCAAGTTAGTCCTTGAACGCGGGTGTACTGCGGGCAATCCAGCAATACATGCCGCACAGTGAGGCGGACTGCACACGGAGCACACACAGGGGCCGGTTCCCCTCTTAACAGATGGCCATGAGTCGCTCGTGTGTGGCCAATTCTCAGCCGGGTGAGTATCACCTCGGCCCGCCGGTTATCCCTGCAGGAAGTTGGCCAGGGTTGTACGCTCTCCTTTATCGCCCGGAGTTGTGTGCCTTCCAAAGCTGTCCAGGATTGCTGCCAAGCAGATAGGAGCTGGCGACGGAAAAAACGTTGCACATCCTGGTATGGCACCGTAGTTGTTAAACTCCGGGGCAAACGGCAAGCGAACTTAGCAGCCGCGTCCACCTCCTCGTTCCCGGAAATCCCCACATGGCCTGGGGTCCAAGTAAAAACAAAATGGTATCCGCGACTGAGCATTTGCGAGATCTGGGCCTGTATTTTTAAAACAAGGGTGTGAGCGGCAGTGTGCTGTTGCAAGGCCTGAAGAGCACTTAGAGAGTCAGTGCAAACAATAAAAGAGCCAGGAGCTAACTTGCAAATAAAAAGAAGCAAATAGAAGATGGCATACAGCTCTGCTGAGAAGACCGAAGTGGAGTCCAGAAGGCGAAATTTATGAGCCTCACCGTTTAT
Organism: Mantis religiosa; assembly: GCA_030765055.1. NCBI lineage: Eukaryota > Metazoa > Arthropoda > Insecta > Mantodea > Mantidae > Mantis > Mantis religiosa. The sequence continues at coordinate 95,218,770 of CM060954.1, read as the reverse complement.
GAAGAACGCGCAACCCGTAGTGCTACCTAACTGAGAACCGTCTGTAAAGACCGGAACATAGTTAGGGTAACGGCCCAGTAGTTCGGCAAAAAGTTGTTGGAACACCGAATGTAGAGTAGCGAGTCTAGAGTTGCTGGAAAGAGCGAGATCGAACCGCGCACGATTGAGCTGCCAAGCAGTATAAGGGCTGATGGACGACCTCTCCACGCGAGGCATTCGGAAGCCATGCGAATGTAGGAGATCCCGAAATCTTATTCCCATGGGGCGTGTCCGAGAACGAGGGCGCATATAACGGTGGACTAAATCTGGACACAGAACTGGTTTAAAACAAGGATGATTGGGGTAACTTGCCAATTTCGAGACGTATGAGCAGAGTAACAGCGAGCGACGAATCGTTAGTGTTTCCTGATACATCTCTAATGCAACACTACCGTAAAGAAACAGTCAAAAAGCTATGTCCGGAGTGCGATTCCAACCCACGCCCACATAGTGGACTAAGACCTGAACGCAGCACCTTAGACCGCTCGGCCATCCTGACACATGAAATTGTTGGCGTTTACTAATAGATACATTTCTAGAAAAGTAGTATATTAAAGAAACAGTCAAAATGCATTCTGTGGAGTGGGATTCGAACCCACGCCCACCCAGAATGGACTGCGACCTGAACGCAGCGCCTTAGACCGCTCGGCCATCCTGACAAATGCTGTATTAAATATAACATTACATATCTTAATATATAAAAAACTATCTAGGTTCAAGAGGACCCGAGTTCGAATCTCGGCCAAGGTGAATTACTGGTTAAGGTTTCTTCCGTGGTTTTCCCTTATCCTGAAAGACGAGCGTCGGGTAACTCTAAGCTCGATGGAATCTGACTCATTTTAACTTCATTTCACCCACTTCACTAATCGTCCGATATGACTTAACGTTAGAAGACGTAAATAAATAACTAATAATATAATGGAAATTAATTGTTCCTTCACACTGGCCGTGTATAGCTTTAAGTATGGAAAGATAGAGGCAGACTGAAAAATTCAATGCCATAGCTGGGATTTGAACCACGGATTTTCTGGTTTTCGTCCAGCCTCTCTAACCATTGAGCCACTACGGGCAACGTGCCAATATGATATTAAATTCTCCAACTGACTCGTGTTTTTCTCGGTTATCCACTCAGGAGTTCTCATGAACACATGAGACAACTACCTCAATGGCGACTTTGTAAGTACTTTAAGGCCCGGGCTTTATAGTTAACCATTATTAGGTCAATTAATGGAAATTCATTCTTCTTTCACACTGGCCGTGTGGAGGCTAAATTATGGAAAGATAGAGTCAAACTTAAAAATTCGGCTATGGCATTGAATTTTTAGGTCTGTCTCTATCTTTCCAAACTAATAAATAATATTGA